>OMLP01013295.1:16366-36926 GCA_900302685.1 Spondyliosoma cantharus | reverse complement strand
CTGTATTCTCTCTCTCTAATATTCTCTCTCTCTCTCTCTCGGCGTGTCAACAACCTGGGGCTGGATGCTACTCTGTTTTAACTGAATTCCTAAAGTTAGGTGGGTTGCCTCCTTTTTATCAGGGTGCTTTTAAATCCTGGGCGCTGTTTAAATGTAAAAGAAGTGAGAAATGTGACTCTCTGTACTGATTGTTGAAGGAGCCTCTAATCTGTGGTGCCAGGCTGGACGTGTGCTGCAGCACCGTGCCTGGGCTGATGGGGGCGCTGTGTAGCTCAAAAATTGTCTGCCTGAGTCAGCTGGTAGATGCAGCAGGAACGGCGCTCACGGACAGCCAGGCTCCGAGTTCGGCACTTGGGGTACGCTCTGTCCGTCTGATGCAGAGGAGCCTGGAACTCTGGAAGAAGAGGCTGACAGAAGGAGAAAGTCCTTCTCCTCAAACACAGCAAGGGAAAAGCTGAGCCCGACCCTACATACCCATACCCAGCGATCCACCTGTGCCCTGGGTTCACGGAGCTCAGCGGTCCCCTACTGAAGCACAATGACGAGAAAAAAAGTAAGCCTGCACAAGGCCAACCAAAAGACCCTGTACACAAGTTGTGTAAAAACTATTCACAAAACGTGCCTGTGTGACAGAGCAGAGTGTGTGTGGACTGAGAGGCTGGGCGGGCTGAGCCCACAGTGGAGAACATTATATAAACCTCCTCTAAAAAAGAGAATCGGAGATCTCCAGTGGAGAGTTTGACATGGTGCCATTGCAACCAATGCCTTTTTATCTGTTCTTAATCGCAGTGTTGTAAATGAGTGCCCATTCTGCGGGCTGACCGAAAACATTTTATGTTTTTACTGAGTGCAGGAGATTGACAGAGATTTTTAATGTTTTAACACGTGTTCTTAACCTATTTGGTGTCCTGTTCACTGCCCCTGTTTTTATTTGTGGAGTTGGTTTTAAAAAAAAAAAAAAAAAAAAAAAAAAAAAAAAAAAAACAGCAAAGTGCCAACTCCTAAACTTTAATTGGTGAAGCCAAAATGTCAATCTATCTGACTCGTAGGGAAGAACTGCAGGGTGGGCCGACTCTTGACCCTGTAACCCTGTGGAAGTACAACGTGAAGGCCAGACTGAGGCTGGAGTTTTGCTTCCAGGGGGAACAGATGTGTTTGAACAACAGTGGGCTCATGAGGAGCTGTGAGAAGTAGAATTTGTATCATTCCTCAACTGATTTATTGATTGTACAACTGTTTGTTTTTAAACCTACTGTAAATAAAGTACTATTAAAACAAAAAAATCTCTCTCTATGACCTTGTAAGAGCTGGAGGATGAGAAGCCGGACGCTGTTATTCTCTCTCTCGGTATTCCCTTTCTCTCTCTGCATTTTCTCTCTCGCTCTTTCGATGAACTTGGAAGAGCTGGAGGATGAGGAGCCGGAAGCCGTTCCCCTCGTACCTGCTGTCTCTCTCGGTGTCTAGCTTGAATCCGTCTGTCCACACAGGAAGCCAGTTCGATGACATCGTCGAGAGAGGCAGGAAGGTCGTAGGACACCAGCTCGTCCTTGACATAGTCGCCCAGCCCCAACAAGAAGGCGTCCACCTGTGCTGCCTGGTTCCACTCGCTCCTCTGAGCCCGAATGTGGAAGTCAGTGGCGTAGCCAGTCACAGAGCAGGATCCCTGTCCAAGACCCAGGAGACCTCCGGAAGGGTCGGGACCTCTGGATGCTACACCGAACACCTTGCGGAGTTAGGTGGCAAAGGTGCTGAAGGAGGAGCAGGCCAGCGTGTGGCATTCCGACACGGCTGTTCCCCACAGCCGGCCGCGATCCGTCAGGTTATTAATCGTGCGAGCCACCATAGCTTCGTCATAGGCGAAGGTGTAGGGCTGCAGAGCAAAGATGATTGAACAGTTTGTGATGAATAGATTGCAACCCTCTTGTTCCCCGGCGGAACGTTCCAGGACTCCCACTCTAGGACAGGACCAGGATATGCTGGAGCTGGTGGAGGATGACTCGGAGGAGTTGGCAGAGAGATGGACTGGGCGAGGGTCGTGGTGAGTTGTTGAACCTGGGTGGATAGCGTGGCTCGTGCTTGCTCTTGGTTAGCTGTTGCTAACTGAATGTTAGCTGCGATGGAGGCTAACGTCACCTCTTGGTGCTGGAGCTGGGTCTCCACCGAGCCAGTGGATCGGGGCTGTGCGCTGGGTCCATTCTTTGGCCAGATTGTACTGTAATGTGTTTGGTTTGGACCCAATAGCAGCACAAAGACAGGCAGGTATTGTTGGTAACAAACTTTATTACCACATTTGCAGGAAACAATGGCAGTAGGCAAAACAGTCTGTCTTCTGGCCGCTGGACTTTAACAGTCTCTGGTGGGGATTGGAGATTAGGTTCAGCCGAACCAAACCAGGACACTGGTGAGTAATGTCCGTGAAACTCAGTGAAGGAATAATCAGAGTCACAGAACTGCAGGAAGCCACAGAGGAGACAAGAGTAACACTCACTCTGTAGAGCTGAATCAGGTAATCACTGGTAGCCAAGGGAGCAGACAGGCCAGGATCATGGTCGGGGACGGAAGACTGAGATGATTTCCAGGAGATTGCTGAGGCAGGATAGTCGGAGGCAAGCAGGGTCAGAGCCGGGAGATCAGGCAGACAAACGCTGGAGAGTCTGGTGTAAGCATCGAGAACAATCTGGCAATGAGTGAGTGTGGAGCTGGGGCTTAAATGCAGCCAGAACAGAGCAGAGAGCACAGGTGAGTGGAGTTGGCTTGATGAGAGGGGTGTGTCTGATTGGCAGATTGAAGCAGGCAGGTGCAGAGTGGTGAGGCACAGAAAATGTCTCCCCCAAAGCTACATAGTGCACCTTTAGTTCTGTGCTACTAGTCAGTCTGCTGTGACAACTTTTGGCAAATTTCCTAGCAAGTTTCAAAGCTGTGAAGCTGAGTGAAGCTCAGTTAACACTCTCACTAGTCCGACTGTTTGAGTGAAACATTTCGGGGAAAAACATGTGTGCCTACATGTGCATTACATGTTGCCGCTGTTATATTTATAGCTGCCAGTGTATTTATTTATACATTTGCAAACGCAGCTTATAATTATGCTTGATTCCCTGAAAATGGCATGCGTTTTAATTACTATTTTGTAACAGCAAGTCATTTGGAAGATATTGTGATATAGTGTATGAACTCTTAGCTCTAAGATCAAAATCAGTCCATGACAAAAGATGATATTAAAAGAATCAAAAGTAAAATCAATAACTGAGTACTCCATTAAGGTGACTCTGACTTAAAGGTCATTTTTTTAACTTTGGAGTTTGGAGTCAGCCTTCACACCATGAGGCATGCTTACCGTATTCAAAATCAATGTTTCCACCAAAGTTGTTTTTGTATTTGTCCAACAATATCACTCATATACCGATCTGACCTGACAGCTATGTCAGAAAGACGTGCCTACACAGTGCAAGAATGACGAGGGATGTCACATCCATCCCACAGTCCTCATTGCTCACGGACAGAGCAGTGCTTATATGAATTGAGATTTGAGCTTCGTGACTCAGTTACACGTGGGTCACAGGCTACTTGGACCTGATTCAGGTTTAAAGACAATGAAAGAGCACTCTAAAAATAAAAATAAAAAAATGTTATACTGGTGGAAATTGAGATGAAAGAACGATGCTATAGTGTTGTGTATCTGTTGTCATTTCACACAATGAGAGTGACTCATGATACGTCACATGTATACCATTAATCTGTCCTCCCCCCTACACAGCTGCTCCTGCTATGCAATTGAGTCTGTTCTGCTGACGGGGAGGACAAACTAAACTCCTCTTTTTGTAACGATCGGACAGCACTGATCACTGATGTTTGCGAACGTATGCGCGGCTCGCTCATTGTGTGGTGCTCATTAACAGTCGCTAAACAACTCAGAGCGGAGTACTGAGGGAGTGTGTGTCTTTTTGTACTCGTGGAATCTCAATTTGTTTTTGGTGAGTATATGGAAAATGACGATTACAAGCTGTGATGGTAAATGATAAAAGAAAACAAAGCTGTTTTCATGATTAAAAAGGCTACAGGCCCAACTGCACCGGGACTTTAACACATATGTGATTTAGAATGGATGGAAGAAATTAATAGATTATATTAAAAAGGTGCACTAGGTGTAGTTTTGGGAAGAACTTTTAACCGGAAGAGAAAGATTTTCTGACTCACAGTTTCATAGTGTATTACATTTGGCAGACCCTGCCACCTTTCTAGCTTCAAACTGTGTTCTGTTCCTCTGAGAACAATACATAAACAGAATCAAATGAATTAGTTTGTGTTATTAGCTCATTAATGTAGTAAATATTAAAATTTGGGGGGGGGGGGTTGAATTTCTCCCCCAAAACTACACAGTGCCCCTGAAGAATTAGCGTCTTCGCTTTTTAATGTTAATGTTACGATCTCAAACAGGGGGAGTCAAAAGCAGCCGTGGACTCAGGCGTGGACTGAATGAATTTTTACTATCCAAAAAGTGTTCGAGAGGGTGAGGTTAATTGAAGAGAGCGAAGTCCAGGCTGGGGAAGGCCTGGGTGGAAACAAAAAGGGCAAGTGGTGGTGTGGCTGTAAGGCAGACAGACAGGCAGGACGACTGAGAAAGAACCTAGGTACAAAAAAAAAGCAACGGTTAGTGAGCAGAGCCAAAATCACAGAAGTGCAAAAAAAAAACCAGTGTCACTAATTCCACGGAGGGCAAATAACTATCTGGCGAGGATGCAGTGAAGAACCGGAGTAGATACACTGCAGAGCTGATTGCTGGATGGGCTGCAGGTGAGCAGCTTGGCGCAGGTGTGTAGCAGGGAGAGAGTAAAGCCACGCCCACCACACAGATGCAGACACAACAGGGAGAAAGACAGAGGGGGGAGAAAAGAAATCAAGGGTATATTAAGTTATGACCTAACTGTAGCTGTCACAGAAAATGTGTTTTGACAGATATAAATGTCTTTATTGTCTTTGTTTTGTATTTTTGGAAATGTACTTTGGTTCCCTTGATTGTGGCGACACCTACTGGCCAAGCCTGTGAACATGCTTAATTGGCAATTAGAGTGGAAGAAGGTGTGTTCTGCAACAGGCAGAACGAGAGTTGGTACTTTATAAGTGCAACATTGAAAGGACTGTAACCACTCCTAAAGTGTGGACAGAAGGCGCACACGGTATGTCGTATTTTATTTCAGAATAATAATATTTGTTTTTGTAATATTCTTTCTGGTACTAATAATATTTTGTGTTTGTGATATTTATTTTATTTCAGTTTTTCACGGTGTTTGTCAATTGAAGTCCAAAGAAATAAACACTGGTCAAACATCAGTCGGAGCGTGGCTTATCTGTTCAAAAAGAAACCTTTGGGAGCAGTTATACTAACTTACAGACAAACCTACAGCATGTCTGCACATTTCCCCCTGTGCTAAATGTTGACACGGAACACTGAAAGAAAAGCAACATTCTAACTGATTTCAGTGTGCAAACACTGCTGTTTGCGCTGTTTTATTTTCCAAACTTAATTTTCCTCAACATGAGATTGTGCAGCTGTTGTAAAATGAGGAAGAACATACTGTCTCTGCACTTGGATGGACTAAGTATAATGTTAAGGAAGTATAAAAAAACTACACTCATTTGACAGCGCTAGGTAACAAATCTGGACAAAGACAAATTTCTCATGTGCGACTCTGTTCAGCATTAATTGATCCTTGAAAACAAGAAGGAAAGGAGATATTGATTACCTTCATTTTATGTCAACATGTTGTTGAATCGAGTTCTGGGACAGATGGATTAATTAGTTCATTTAATTGACCACTTAACCACTGCTGCGCCAGTTCACAATATTTTCCGACGTGGTTTCCCTGCCTGTGAGTGCAGTGTGTTTGTATTTTAGAAGCAGCACCGACACTACAGCCAGACCTACCAGCACCAAGGTGGTTTTCTTGCCAGGTTTGGGCACCTGGTGTTGCGTGGGTGAGTCAGCGAATAGGACCAGTATCTTTATACTGTTGTTCTTAGAGGCCACGTGCGTCCTCAGTCAGGAGGTGTTCACTGAGAAGCTGCTTGCTATCTGCTTGTAATCTGGTTTGTTAGCACTTACTTTAGCAACGAGTGAAGCTATCCGTCCGTTATCCATAAAGCTATGAAGCTGCGTTTCTTTTTTACAATAATCAATGAGCTTTTTGCCACCATGATGGCAGGCACGATAGGACACCAAGAAAAGGAAGTGATGAAGAGAAGTGTCAGCAACACAAATATAGAACATTTATAGTACAATAGAAAAAAATAGAGAACAACAATAGTGTAAAATATTATTATTATTAATATTATTTGCTTAATATTTGTGCTTTTTTTTTGTATGTGAGAGAGAGAGAGAAATCTATCCAGGAGTGTTGTCATATTCAACTCGGAGAGAGGGAGTTGAAGAGAGCAAAAAATGATGAAGAGCAAACCTGTGAAGTTAACTCGGGCTGCTTTGATCTTCTTCCTTGACCTGCTTCAGCGCCGACCTTTACCCCCTCTGTTAAAACATCCATCATTCACGGCACCGGGTCGAGGACGGGGCAACCCCATTTCCCCCTCACCCGCACAACTGAGGAACACCTGCTCAGCTCCCCGAGTGGAGAAAGAGGGGCAGGTGGGGCTGGACGTCGGGTCTGGAGATATTTCAAGCGTTCACCTTTCCACAGAAGTGGCTCTCCTCATGCACAAACTTCATACATTACATTTTTCACTTTTTGGGGGGTTTTAGACAATAGGGACGTTTAAAAAAAGCTCTTTAGTTGAAAGTATTTTATTAACAAGACAGACTGTTGGCTCACAATATACTGCATTTTACATTTACACTCTTTCCACATTCACTGATTAATCAATTCACCATTTAAACTTCCCAATATGTATCGCAGGAAAGGTTGGCAGCGTGGATAGAAGCAAAAAAGAGCTCAAGCTGCCGCAGGCTTTTTGATTATTATTTTTTTTTTTACTACACAAGCTCAAATTTCATAAATATGTACTTGCATCGTTAAAGCCAATCGCTACTTGCTTGTAATATAGACTGAAGGGTAAAAATGCATTGATCATTGTTTTAATGTTAAACGGTCAAGGCGGAAGAGTGATGGGATGTAAATATACCACCGTGCCATCTATCGATTTAGATGAATATCAAAACAGGACTGTGTGCCATTGTTTTTCTATTTGCAGTATGTAATTATTATTCAAATACTCTCACAAGTGAATGCAATGGTGACTAAAGATGCGTGTGCTGATAGCAGAAGGAATCCCAATCCCCTGAGAATATAATCAGAGGACAGGCCACTCAAGAGGTTAAAACAGAAAACTGGTTCAGGATTCATGTGAAGCTTGTAAAACACTTCCTTCCTCAAAGATAGATTTGTTCTTTCTCTTTCATTACATGGTTGGGAAAGCTCTGTTGAAAAGCAGGTTGTGTAGCAGTCGAAGTGGCTGAGAGGATCGTTGGTGGATCGTTTGAGTTAAACTGCCGGAGCTGCTTCCCTTTTAGCCGAGAGAATGATTTCAAAGGTTTCAAAGACGTTGAAGTGTCCTCTTCATCTCTGGGGAGCTGGAGCATCTCCCCTCTGAAGCTGCAGTGGTGGCGACCGATTGCTTCATCTTACATGCAGCCGATGATGAGCCTTTTCATACGCAACACAAGGGGTCTTTTGAGGTGATGTTTTAACTTTTGATAAAAGGGTGAGATGCTATGACAATCGTGGTTTATGAGGTCAGACGATTGGATACATTTCTGACATCAGAAATTTTGGGCTGCCAACAGTCTACAGTTGAAGCAGAGTCACAAGTCACAGAGTTTTTTCTCACTGCAGAGCATCTGAATTAAAATGAAACTCAGGCCAAAATGCAACCTAGGCTTTTTTTGTGAATGTACCCGAATCAAACCTTCATGTAAAAGCATAATTACGACGAAAGAGGTACTTTTAAGATTTACCGTATTTTCGTTTTCGGGTCAAAGTCATTTTCAATGGGAGTGCTACAGGCAACTTTACGATAGCATCAAAATTGCTATTTTTAAAACACCAAGAAGGCTCGACACAACAAACTTTGCTCGTAGAATCTCTACACATGAACACGAGCATTGAGAACATTGTTTGTGTATACAGAGTTTACTAAAAAGAACGTTTTAGAACAACTCATGTTAGCATATGCTTGTTCCGCTAGCCGCCGTTCTGCCAGCCGAAGTGTCGATTTCCGAATACGACTTAACGTGAAGGAGAGTTAAGGTGGAACACTCCTAAAGCTTAGTTCCGCGGATAATTTGTTTTGCTGTTAGCGAAAAACAATATTGACCTTGAAGTTGAAAAAGGAGCCTCATATAAGAAACAACACTACAATCAAAAGCCGGAAAAGTCATGTGAGATCTCGGATCTTGGATAGTTGTTGCCGGAAGACAGTAGCGTTCCACCTTAACTCTCCTCCAGGTTAAGTCGCATTCGGTTGGTTTCACATGAAGGGCCAAAAGGGCGTTTTCACGCGCATGGTGTGAGCTCTTAGGTCGTAGCTTGATGATCGGACTGTACAGTGTGAGCAAATTAATTGTGAACTTTGAGCTTTACATCGCAGACAATTAACTCATTACCCAACTGTATGAGCTGGAATAAACAACATTTCTAAAGTTGTATGGTGCATGCCCAGCTTTACAGAATCATCACCAATCTCTGCTATTACCAAACTCCATTTACAGATCAGGCAGTCATCGAGAAACACTTGCATCCATTTGGAGTCTTGTTTCTCCAATAATCCAATTTTCTGTCTCCTTTTAGCTCCGTAACCAACTCCTAAGACAAATAGCTGGCTCCCTAGATGCTAAATGCTCCACTGCTTTCACCAGCTAATCACCAACTAGATCGGTTTTGCTATGGGTGCAGCATTCAGGGAGCTTTTTCAAAGAAAACAGCTGCCTGCTGCGGCTGGAAACGAGAATGATGAGAGAGGTGAGACTGAACCAGAGCAGTAAAGCTGGCAGACATAAAACCAAAACAGGGAGCTGAGAGACAATAAAACGCTCCATGGAGCTGAGTGGAACTGCAAAGTAAGGTGATAATTCTCCCTGAGTTCATGCCTATGAACGCCTCTTTCACAGTACTCGTAGTCTTTTGATCCACTGTTAATATAAAAATTTCAATCAGGGGCAGCTTTGAAATACAACGAATGACGCATCTCCAGGTTTGGTTCGGGCTCTGATGTGCTTGCGTGCATCCTGCGTCATCTTTCACAATTTGTCCTGTATGTTTTCAGCATTGCATGTCTCTCAACACAAGGTTCAGGCAAGCACAACAGCACTCTCCCTCCCACGCACAGCGGAGATAAAAAGAGTGGGTGAAGCGAATGGTTGGCCTGCTACAGAGCGTCTGTGTTCCCTGATCAAAGTCGACTCATCTCTAGCTTCTCCGCTCTTCTAATCTCAGGTCTGCCACACATACTACTGCAGGAACTGGGACACAATAGCACCTGTCTCCATGAAGTGCAATCATGTCATTTTCCTGCTTCTCAGTCTAAAGGTTACGGATTTTCATTGATTTTGACTCTCACCGTTGAGTAACACAGGAAAACCTTACATGTGAGAACTGTTTACTCGCGCTCCCAACCTCCCACTCAAAACACACACATACATATCCTTACTATTCATACTTAGGCACAAGTGTGTGCAAAGTACGAAGTTGCTTTGACAAACGCCAACCACACAGGGTCACGCAAGGGTAGAAGACATGAAAATAAAATGAACCACAAGACATGTTGCTGTATGTTGGTGAATACAGGTCGATGGTTCTGCAAACCACAACATCGTATTTCTACAGTACATGTGCCATCACCATGTTTATGACCTGATTCTCATATCGGCAGGTGTAGGGGATGGCGATGGAGTTACAGGCAAGAAGCCAAGCCAGTGACCTCAGTTCAAGACAGAGTTTCAACATTTGTACGCGTGACATTATTGGATACCTCGGAACAATTTCAGTTTACAAAACAGTTTGTGCGGACAAAACAAGGTCATTTTAATGAGACCTCTCCAGTATAGCTGGACTGATATTGGATTTTTAGGGACAGTTCCGATAAAAAAACACTTAGCCAATATTATCCAGCTGCCTACGATACAGCACCATGACCTGGATGACTGTCATCGACATTAACACACTGTTTTTGTAATGATCCTTCAACTTTGGTGATCAGATACTTGTGTCAAATTAACATACGTAATGACGACAGGATATGTCAGAGTGAGACCTTTTTTTTATATGTTGAGCCCAGATCACTTGGTCCTTGTTTTTATGTTGCATGTTTTCATACTTGTGTGATTTTATCTTTTTTTTCTACATGCGTGTTGTGTTTTCTTTTATTAGCTTTTTGCATGGTGTTTTTATTTGTTATGTGTGGGACCAAGTGCAGGAGGGATTTTAATCAGCTGAGACTGATTACATCCCATGCCTCCTGCTCAGGAGTGGTGGACAAGACCTCTAGCTCCTATTAAAGGATGACTGAAAACAGGAGAGGAGACGGAAGCGACACACGGAATGGACGGCAGAGACGTAAAGTTCCCGAACTGGTAAAAGAAGTGAAAAACGGAGTTTTCACAGGGCAAGATCGCGGTAAAGGAGATGGCCACGCCGAACAGGAGAAAGACGGAATGAGACGCCGAATGGGCTGCCGAGAAAAGGAATTGGTTCAACGCCTACAAAAAACGATAAGTAAAGGAAAGTGAACCAAACAAGCCGATTAGGCGTGTGAGTGTTGCTGTTAGTGTGTGTGACCACCACTGAAAGTACATCCTTTATATCTGTCTTTCCACAGCGGCGGCAAGAGGAGAAGCGCTTGGTGGAATACCAGGGCCAGAAAAGAGAGACTGACAGCCACGGGGGCCCCGGTGTGCCACCTTCCCCTAAAGACTTGAGTACCTCCGATCCCCTCCCTTCCTTTTTGTTGAAACTGAACACTGCCCTGGAATAGGTGACAATAGCACCCTCATTTTATGCATGTTTTTATGTGTTTTATATTTTCAATTTGTGTTTTAATAGTTTTTAATAAACTATTTAAACTTACTGGGTGCCTGTTTTCTTAACAGTGGAGTTATCTTGCTGGTATCATTTAAGAACATCACACTACTGTGTGACAGATATTTTTACACTTTAACAATAAACTTTACTCAAAATGAGATCAGTGCTGCAGAGCATCACTGAAACTGAAAATTTCACCAGGAATCTAACAATTAATACTTACTATTCATCTTTTTCTGCATAACATTCTTTTTAGAAAGGGTTAGGGTTTTCATTTTGGCACATATTGGGGAACCTATAAGCTGATACTGATATATCTGTAATGGGACAATATATCTGTAATGTCAGCCAACCAACTCTAATCTCCAGCTATGTTTGTGGCAACAAAAGCAGGTCTTTTGACGCCAACACACGATCTTCTCCTAACCATTACCAAATGTTATTTGTGCCTGAACCTAAACAGAGCATCAGCAGTGTTGTCATAAAATAAAACATTTTACCTAAAGAAACACAAAGTGTCAACATGTCCATGGTTTGCATGAATGTACATTGCCAAAATGTATTCCGATGACTGAGTTGGTGAATAATGATGAGGAGAATTGAGTCAGCAGGCAGCAAAACTTGATATTCAAGGTCCCATATTATGAAAAACACATTTTCTCTGGTCTCTAAATGTTGAAACTGGTCCTCCCTGAGCCTGCCAACTCCCAGAATGAGGAAAACAAGTGATTCCTGCATGGTCTCTGCAGCCCACCCACTGGTAAAACGGCACTCATACAGGCTGTTCAGATTTAGCTCCTGTCCTTACGTAACCAAAGGAGTCATTTTCATAGGTCGGCCTCCTCTGCGCGGTGATAGGAGATATCCGAGAGGGGGACGTTCATGAGGTGAAGTTTGGTGTGTCCAGTGGTGAGATAGCAGTGTTTAGCAATGTCATCACTCAGAGCTAGACAGGCAAATTGCTCTGTAAAAATCAACATCAGTATATATTATGTCCCAGCTACAGAAGAGGGCAGTGGTTGCGTTTCATTGTTAACGGCAACGTGCCGGCTACGGTTTCTGTAAGTTTGTGTGTGTGCTAACCACTGCTTCAGTAACGAGGGTCAGTACAAAGCTGGCTCAGTATCAACCATACTGGACCCAGCAACTGCAACCGAGCCACAGGTAAATGTCGCCGCGGTTTGATAGTATTTACAGTTGCCTACGAGAATGGTGAAGTCAGCTGGAAACTGGCTAACTAGCTCCGCTTTGGTCCGCTATGCAATGGGGTTTGAAGCGAGTTTAATGTTAATAATATTACTATGGAGCTTGGTTGTCACAGTAAAAAGTCTGAAAACATGTGCAGACTGGAGAATGCGAACAGTGTCCAAGAGTTTGGAGACTGTGGTGCAGACGAACACAGCTTTCGCTAGCTGTTAGCCAATAGCTACATGGTAGTAACTGTAACAACACATATGAACAAACTAACATTATTCAGACACACTAACCATTCTGAAACGTCCTGCTGCACTCACAGAGTCTGTGTTTCTTCAGGAGCCTCTCCTTCTGGGTCTGATCCTGGGTCAAACTAGTATGGTTGAACGAAAGCATCTCCCCGAGCCATAGGGATACATCCACCATAAATATTAGCGTATGCTACCGGCTAGCTTAAGAGGCATCGTCTCCCTGAAGGACGTGTAGCACGCAAGGCCATTGGGCAAGGCTCTCCAAGTAGGCGTCGACAGACAGAGCTCATTAGCATTTAAAGGTGCAGGCACAGAAACAGCCTGCTCTCAGGAGACCTCAGCAGAGCTCATTTGAGCCACTATTAGACAGCTGAAATTCAGGACCACAGATGGGTTTGGGGCAATGCATATCGAATACAGTGTTGTTGGACCTTTGACAGCTGTGTGAAATTGATGAAAAACAGTATAATATGAGACCTTTAAGTTTGAGATAGTTCTGTGAAATGTTCAGCCAAAAGTGAGCTTCTCTATAATAGTGAAGCTCAGGCAGAGGGGACCCCTTAAGATTTGGGTGCAAACTCTGCAAACCTTAGTGACCCGGTGATTAATCCGTTTCTAAATCTTGCTGCTTCGTCAACCTCACTCACACTCCAGATAAATCAGTGCAGGTCAGTCTTTAATGAGGGGACTAATGCTAAAGTCTCCCTCCGAGCACCATTAACCTGTCTGTGTAAAAAGGACGCAGGAAGGAGCCCATTGATTGTTTTAATCTCTCACTTGCTAACTGCAATCGAGCAGTTGGCCAAGTTGAATTGATTGGCTTCCCCTGGTTTTAATATTAATCCAGTTGTTTGAACGCGTGCTATGCTTTGTGCTAATGACTTATCCTCACATCAGATTTGAGGTCAGGTAATACAATATTTGACTGCGAGCGACCCCTTCAAAATTAGGGAGTGCCCTCCAGAGTGAAATTACAATTTACACTACAACAGATGGCAATTTGCAAATCACCTCACCGCAAACTTTCTTTCTTATAATATTTAGAGTTCCATCAGAGATAACATCGGATGATGATGGTGGGAGCCTGACGCCTCAGCCCTCCTGGTGCCGGTGTGTGTGTCTCTGAACTGTAAGGCTGAGATTGTACCGGCTATTTTTTTCTCTGGCTTAAGTGGAAAGTACAGCTGCAAATGCTACGAGTAAGTGAGAGAGAGGGAGGAATCAAAGGATGCGAGCGACATTAGGTCAGCCTTGTTGCTATGCAACAGAATTTTTTGACAGCAAAGTGCAAGAGGCCATCTAAATTAAAATTAGCTTGATAACCTGAATTAAAGGCAAAAAAGTTGAGAGTGGAAATGGATGGAAGAAAGTTCTGAGGTGAACTGCTTGCTCTCGCAGATGAAGAGGAAGTGTTTTCTGGAAAATGAGGATGTAGTTACACGAAACCTACCTGAGCAGAGTGTTGGAGCGCTGAGCAATAATCTGCCTCGAGAGCTGGATAATGACCATATCCAGGGCTGGTTTCTGTTTGATGTGGGGTGCTGGGATCCTCCAAGCTCTAGTATTACTCCGATCTCACATATTATCCATGAAAATGTCTTTGTTCTTTTAACCCGCTGGGGAACGAGGTGGGTAAATATAAATAAAAGCCGGAACTCGCGCAAATCTACATTTAATCAAATTCACCATGGTTTGTCATACTAATGGGTTTATTGTTCTCGTTTGTTTAAATATGTAGCGTTGTTTTGTCATAGGATTTCATACCACTCGGTGCTCCATGATAGACAGGCTCTGTCCTGAGGGTCTGGGGGGTTGCTCTGAATAATGATGTGATGCCAGATGGTCTTTGTCAGGCAGACTTTCTCCTGTGGGTCTGGATCCTGCCCTGTACAACATCATCAGCCTGTCACTACAAACTGATAGACAGGGAAGTAAGACGGAAGGGCAAGAAATAATAAACCATATGGTGTGTAACTTTATCGCTCCCTGCCGCAGCTCTCTGGACCTCATCAGGCGCTGCATCATAGGTGTGCAGGTGAGCCCCTCTTGTCTTTCACAACCCTACTGAATCCACCATCTGTCACACACATACCTGTAGAGTCGCCATGGAGGGAGTCACAGTTGTTCTGATTAAACTAAACACAGGCTCTGACTAAAATATTCCTTTTGGTGTATAATTTTTAAATTTTTTCAGGTGTCCTCTAACATGAAAGACCAACAGGAAGAACATTTGCATAATACTGAATTTCTCCGCCGTCCCAGTATCAATGGGCTTCTTCACACAGACAATACCATGATTCCATTTTCTTTTACCTATAGACAGTGATGAAATGTAGGTACATTTTACCACTTACTGTATTTAAGTACAGTGTTGTGCTCCTTACACTTGAGTATTTCAATTTCTGGAGGCAAATATTGTACTTTTACTTCCCCTACACTAGTAACTTTGCAGTTTGCAGGCTGTATCATAGCACATCCTCAAATCAATCTATTTTATTATGTGTTTCAGTGATCAGTTGATCCACAGATATGTGAATTTACTTTCACTCATACTTTTGATGCTTCAGTGCATTTATTTCCAGAAACTTGTTTTTGAAACATACGTACGTACTTTATGAACATTTAATATCAGATACTTAAAGACTTTTACTTGAGTACTAATCGTTTGGGTGGATTCTCTGGTTACCAGAGTAATATTTTAATATCATATCTTTACTTTTATTCAAGTGTGACATTTGGGTACTCTATACAACACTGCCTATGATAGTAGGCACACAATGCTTACCAAAGGGGGACATCACATTTCCAGAGGTGAGCATTTGAGAACAGTGCTATAGATCCTCAATCAGTCTCATATATTTTGTTGTCTTGGGGAACAGGAGCATGACATACCCTTTTTCAACCATCTTTGAAATCTCACGGGATAATCTACCACTACCTCATTTACAACCTCCTGCAATGATAAGGTAGGCTGTTTGAACTGGAATGGCCAGTCATTATATTTGGAGGATTTATACCAAACAAAAAAATGTATAAATCAGGGGGTCCTCAGTTGAACTTGTCCTGGATGATTAGTAAGTCCAGTGTGGGAATCTGATCTCATTGCCCTGTTATCTACAGCAATGGTTCCACAATGGTGTGCCAAGGCACATTGGTTAGCTGTGAGGCAAGTTCAGGTGTGCCATGGGATTTAGTCACAATCATACAATGTTATTGCAATATAAAGCTATGCAACAAGTAATGACCCTAATGACATTCTATACCCTTCAAAATCATTTTAAACCTAATATAACGATGTACACCTTTCTCTATCTTGCCTTCAAAGCTCTGATTGGTCAATTGGTCCTCTAACGTCAGAAACAGGGAAACTATTAGACCTACTGGAATCACTGAGCTGATCAGAGATGTGAGAGGTGATTCAGAACAACCAGATTACTTGTTGACATTATTTGCTTAATTTGTTAAAAGATATCCACACAAGTATGCACTTTGCCTTATCGCACAGCTCGCTCCGGGGAAAGGATTGCTCAAACACCTGCTCCATGAGCATGCCGCACTGCCACCACTCCCGATAAAGATCCATGAAGGGGCAAACAGTCAACTGCAGGGCAGATGATATGAAACTGTGATAAGAGTTACTGGCCCTCACTGCCAGTCTGTCCCAGCTAGGAAGAACTGCCCATGGGGAAGCTGGAGATGAAAAGGCCACTGCAGAATAATGCCCACCACACATGGCTTGAGTGGTGAGGGAGGGAGATCGCTCCCAGCGGTGCCGAAACATGGCCCACATACCTGCCTCTTATGAGGGAGGAAGGCTGAAAAAAAAGCAACAATGGGCTGGACCGATGGAAGTGGCTGACAACTTGTGTGGAAAGCACCCAGGACGACATCTGGGTAGCTGAGGCAGATGTTTTGCCATTCATGAGTCTCGATCGGATCTCATCAGTCCAGAATTAATCCGGATAAACAGATGATAAACATTATCAACTGATGACTAATCCTGTTGAATCATGTAATCACCAGGGAATTATGATCTATTTATGTACGTATCCTTTGTCCAGGTTGAGTCACTCACATTACAGCGGTGGAACCCTGACTTGCTTGAACATCGTGATTTTTTTTTTTTTTTAGTCTCTTAACAGGATTTTATCATTGTGAACTCACCATTAACAATTCATTCCCCTAATCAGGAGCGTCACGCTGTGTCTCACCGCGGCGTGACACCAGCCGACGCCGTGACACCAGCCGACGCCGTGATTGCCGTTCAATTGAGTTTTTGTTCCGACACAAGTTTTGTTTGAAATATTTAGACGTGTTTTTTAATTGTTCAACAGCTGTCAACATCAAATAGATAAGTATGTTGAATTATATTTTACAGTATTTATCGTTAATTATATTTTTTAATTATAATTAAATACAAGTGAATGCCACCTGTTTCATTGCCTTTCTGGGTCCAGGTCAGGATGTTAGCAGACTAAACAGACGTCCTTCTCCCCTTGCCTTGTCCTCCAGCTCCTCCAGGCGAGTCCCAAGGCGTTTCCAGGCCAGATAGGATGTAAAAATCCCTCCAGCTTCTTTTGGGTCTGCCTTGGGGTTTTTTCCCCAGTTGCACATGCCTGAAATACCTCCACAGGAAGGCTTCCAGGAGGTATCTGAAGCCACCTCATCTATCTCCTTGCAACCCAAAAGAAGCAGGAGTTCAATTCAGAGCTCCCCCCAGGATGTCTAAGCTTCTCACCCCGTCCCTGTGGGTGAGCCCGAGACACCCTGCGAGTGGAGACTCGGCTATTTTGGGTTGGATTGTAGATCAACTGGTGCAGCAAGAGCCTCACTTTCAGGCTCTTCAACATATTGGTTCAGGCTGCAGGTCACAGCCTGATGAATCTAGTTCATCAGTGTCAGAATGCGCAGATCTAATTTAAGCCACAGTGTAACATTTTGATATTCATCACTGCACATTCACTCATTGTGAACCACAGTCTGTATAAATAACTGCATGGTCTGATATCGCAGTGCAGGTGTTGTACCTTGGAAAAAAAAGACGCACATGGTTTAAACATGTGTTCAACATTGTATAAGGGGGTATTTTAACCCCAAGCATCTTTTCCTATACCTAACTGACTACTTTAGTCCCCTTAACCTAAGCAAACAGCAACAGAAAACTGAAAACAAACAGAAAACAATAAGTAAAATTAGTGTAAAAGTAATGAGTGAACCTTATAACAATACATTGACAACCAGTATCCGGAATTAGAGTCCTGAACTTAATCCAGCCATCCCATACTGAAGTGTAATAGATGACATATATCCCCCTATAACAAGAGTAGTGTTGGGGGGTAACTTGCTACAAAGTAATCCGTTAGAGTGCTCAGATTACTTTTTATTGCAACAAGCAAGGTAACATGTTAGTTCTGCAAGTAATCCGTTAATTAGTTAGTTTTTCATAAAAGTCATCCTGCCGTCTAGTGCGCCCGTGGAGATGCTTTTAGTCATGGAAGTCTTGTCCATATCCCCAAGAGGAAAACGACTGTCAGACACACCTTTTGAGAGACTTCTTCTCCTGCTTTATAATCTATTACTTTGGAGTAAAGTAAACTACAGACAACAGAACATCGGCTGGGTGAGTTTGTGTGTTTGAAAAAGCCAAAATGCACTCACTGATTGTGGGCCTTAAAGACGTCTACGAAATGACGGCAGAGTAGATACATTCAAAGGTACATGTGCAGTTGACTACACGCCGTCTGGACAATATAACCAACATGCGCAACAAGTCGCAAAAGTGTTCTCTAAAGTACTCTAATGTTCTCACCAGATAATGCAGAAACGTAACAAGTTATTTTTTAATGGCAGTAATGCAATGAGTTACTTGTGTATGTACATATATGAACCATGCCTATATGGTAATACATGCTGTGGTTATAAATGTTAATAATACCTAAACATGTACTGTAAGTTTGTTACTACACATACATACGTTACGTATACAACATTAATATATATATGCCCAAATATGTCATGTATAAACGTATATAAAGATACACATATATTGGACATATACAGGTTGGACATTTATTGAAAGTATGTCAATAAAATAAACTGTTTCAGTTCCTAACTGGTGTCATATGTGGGAATTCCATATATGTGCATATATCACATATATGCGTATAGATTTTGTTGGTTTTTGTCAGGTTGATGTGACGGTGGTCCTGGAACAACAATAACTGTGATGTTCTAGGAACAATAGATAGGGAGATATCAGATACACCACAAATAATATCTTGTGTAATGCATGAGGCAAGAAAATGATTGTGACGGCATCTGTGGCAACCCCCAGGGCTGAAACAATTAAGCCAACACAGAAGCGACAAACTGCACTTCCTTGAATGGCCACTTGAGGAGGGCTCCAAAAGCAAATCAATGTCCATAGACCCCCAAATTTAACTGTTCATCTTTACAGCAGAGATAAACATGTTCACAGCCGCGTCCAGTTTTATTCTTTAAAGGCTTGTTTTCCCGTCCATGAAAGCTATATGCTGGGTGACTTGGTATATAACTACAGTCATGCATAATTAGGGGCATTAGTGTTTAGACGGACAGCTACCTGCTAGCTGTCTATCGGTCTGGTTTCAGTTAGTGTGAATATGTTATTAAAGGACCTAATTTAACTGTGGATTTCCCTGAATTCTTGGTATTCCCCCAAAATTCAAATGACTGATTTAAATCATTAGTTAACTCATCACAGAGCATCGTCACGTACTCTCCGACGAGAGCACACATATACAGCGGATTTAAAACAGTCCTTTCTAAAAAAGGCATCTTATTTTAATTAAAGTAGCCAATTTATCGAGATTCAGCTGCAACTTAACCTCGGGAACAGAGATGCAATCCTAACACCCCCTGAGTCTGGAGGCTGACAGAGTTGGCCCAGTTACAAGACCTAGTTTTCACAGAGGCTTCACGCTGTAAAGTTAGTGAGTCAGGAGTTATCTCACAACCGCTGTTAATGTGCAGGAGTCGTGAATAAGTAAACAGCAGGAGGAGGCTTGTGACACAGTGATTCTGCTCCACTAAAACAGATTGCTCGGCACTTGGTGACGTTAAGAGCGGCCCATATCACATCTTATTAATTCCATGATTAGTTTCTCAATTCGGGCTGTCATGGGATTAATGTCTCAGCGGTGCGCTGGAAAATTATTGTCTAGACATCGTCGATATGTTAAAGTCTCACGCTCTTGAGATTGCTGTTTTGACAAACAATGCGAAAACAAAATCTATACAAAGATAAAGTTAATAAAATAAGGGTTTGTACAGAGTGGGGGTGGACTGCTGCAGCCAAAATTTAGGACCGAGCATGACTGAGTCTCACTCCCCTCTTAATTATCTTCTGAGTGTCACTGAAAAGTACCTTCCTCAAGCTGATGAGGACAGAACAAATATTCACATCCTCTAGTGGGTTAGTTTATTCGTTATTCTTGAAACTAACTTACAATTAGTTTTTTAGTATTACTCACTGCCATGACTTTTGACTTTTTTTGAAGGCGGCTAAATGACTGGTCTTTTATTTTATAATTTCCTTATTTTCAACATTATTCTTCTTCCTTTTTTTCTTTGCTAATTTTAATTTTTTTTTTTTTTTTTTGCACCACTGCCTTTTGTGTTTTAGCACAAGCACTGCATGAAAAGTGGGATTTTCGACCCCGTAAACGCCCGAAAATCTCCCTAATTTTCGGCAGTATATGACAATTTACCGCCTGCAAACGCCGCGTTTGTCGGTGCCACAAATTGTCGGAAACGAACTATGACGTATGTGGAGCTCACGGAGGTGCGAAACCGCCTAATTTGCATATGAATAGCAGCGAAACCACGCCTGGCCAGAGACGCTTGAATTTCCTCACTCAGTATTGGATGAAACCTCTACTTTTAAACAAGAATAATTGCTCGTGACTGGTTGGCAGATCTGTCACTATTGGTCACCCTGGGTCATTATAAATGTAAACCCCACCCCAATAATAAAATTAATTTTATATATATATATACACACACTTGTATTATTTATTTATTTATGTATTTATTCATATTCTTATGATATGG
>OMLP01013295.1:0-16346 GCA_900302685.1 Spondyliosoma cantharus | reverse complement strand
TAGGCGTCGACAGACGGAGCTCATTAGCATTTAAAGGTGCAGGCACAGAAACAGCCTGCTCTCAGGAGAGCTCAGCAGAGCTCATTTGAGCAACTTTTACACAGCTGAAATTCAGGACCATGGATGGGTTTAGGGCAATGCATATCGAATACAGTGTTGTTGGACCTTTGACAGGTGTGTGAAATTGATGAAAAACAGTATAATATGGGACCTTTAAACTTCAGAAAGATGGCCTCTTTTTGAAACCTATTCAAAAGCAATAAACAAATGCACAAAACTGAGACGGATGGATTGAAGACTGAGTTTATAATCTGACAGGAAATTGTTAGCATGTCTGGTTGACTCACTACTTTCAGAAAAAGTGCTACTGCTGCAGATATGAGTCTAAAAACCATGTTATGAGAAGGTATTTTTGCATTTCCGGTTCCCTCATCTCGAAGTTTAAGAGCTTAAGAGATTTTTATGTTTTGTTCTATGACATTAAGTACATCAGTAAATACCCAACTTGTGAATATTGAGGCTTTCACGTGTCTTACAAAAAACGGTCGCCAACAAGAGGTTGGCTGAGACATTAAACCTCATCATACCGAACATGGAAACTCAACTAAAATACTGAAAAATACTAACTAAAATACTTGGTCAAGTTTAGGAAACAAAAGATGTGGTTAGGTTACTCATAATTAAGGTTGCTCCAGGGCCATTATTGGTTAGTTGGTTACGTTTAGGGAACTAAGATACTTGGTTAGTGTTAGAGAAAAAAAATACCAAACGTTTTATTTCTGTCAACTGCATTTACACATTGGTGTAGTTTACCTGGCTGTATGAAACGCATAATTATCATAAACTTTTCAACAGAGCTGATTTTCTGCAAAAATCCATAGTCCAATAGGTTCAGGCATCTTAACAAGAACCACTGACTTCAAGACAAGGGTATTGGAGGTGTAAATATACTAACGCATTTCCAGGTTTAAGGAGTCATACCTACTAGTAAGTAATCGAGAAACCTACTGTTTCTGAAAGCAGAGAGGGTCATGTCAGACTAAAGCAATCAAGTTTTGCATCTTTATCAAAATGTTATGTTTTTTCTTTGGTCTGATCGAAGATTTGTTTTAACAGCAGTGCTTTGGTACATACAAGTAATCATTTTGAGTTGTAGTAACTAAAATTGCTTAATGATGGAGAACAGACCTGAGAACCTGGACTATAGCGCCCATAACTTTGGTCCCCAAATTTAAGCAACAGTTTTGGGATCACAGTAATGAAAAGACACTTCTATTTTCCAGATAACTCTTGCAAGCTTGGATGGACGAAATTCAACAACAAGTGCTACTTTGCCTCTCCACGTGGAACACCTAAAACCTGGAACGACGCCCGAAAAGACTGTCAACAGAAAGGAGCGGACCTGGTGATTATAACCACAAGAGCCGAGATGGATTTTGTCAAGACCAGTTTTGCTATAACCTGGATCGGTCTGTCTCGCCACGAGCGCGAGGACAAATGGAAGTGGGTGGATGGAACATTCCTGGATGGTGATGGATTCTGGCAAGTTGGGGAGCCCAATAATTCTGATGGGGGAGAGGATTGTGTGGAGCTCTCGCGTTCGGCATCGGCATGGAATGATGCGTCTTGTAATCAAAGATTTTCATGGGTGTGTGAGGATTGAGGACCTGAGTTGAGTTTATCTTTGTAAACAGTATTTCCAGTGACCTTGAACGACATCCACCGAAAGACAGACAAGAGACAACAACTGTTCCTCTTCATTGGGTCTCTATATACTGTACTACGAATATACTGTGTGTATTTTTTTTCATTTCTTTTTTGACATACAAAGCACCAAAATAAATGTAAAGATGATTTATGCATTAAAAAGTGACACGGATTGGGGTTCCTTTAATCTTCACAATACTGCTTGTTTATATTTGGTTCCTGCTTTCATTGGTTTAACACATTGTTAGGAGCTGTCAGTAAATAAACAGTGTCTCATTGTCACTATCCGTCCTTTTTATTAAAGGACAATAGCAGAAAATGAATAAATAAATTCAGCTTAAAAAAAATGGCTTCATTCTTGGATTGATTCTTATTGCGCGATTGAAAGTGTTTTGCCCTTCCGTTCCAGTGAACACCTGTTCACCTGTCTTAAATTAAAGGTGACACCGCGCCTACAGATCATATCACACTATAAGACGTCCAATCATTGTAATTATCATAATAATACATACATACCCACACACGATCAGCGAAATTCACATGAGAAAATGCATCATGCCTCAACATAATTGTGAATCAATAAGGCAAATCTGTAAAATGGCTTCAACACAAATAAAGCTGTATCTTCTGAATGTTTTCCTCCTGTCTTTCTAAATTAACCAATAAAAAACTAAAAAAGAATAGTCTAATAAACTATGTCTTATATCATGTGGTAGGACACTGTGTCTTATAGTGGTGGAGGAAGTATCCAAATCATTTACTTAAGTAAAAGTACTAACACCACACAGTAGAAATGTACCTAAATAATTAAAAGTAAAAGATCCCTCTGTTTTTTTTTTTTTTATCCATGCTAAGTAACATGCCCTGCTACCCGTTTATGATCTCCGGTCATGTCTCTGCCACGGTAAGTAAAACATGCCAGTCCGACAATGATCGTTGGCATCCATGGATGTGTTTTAAATTGATGCACAAAACCAAATTGAGTGAATTATTATGTCACACTAGGTTGCATTCTACTGCGGCTTCAGTCATACCCTGATCCCCAGCTTATGTGATTGTCCATCACAATGCGACGTCGGCCTACATTTTGGCCTCAACTTTTCTGTCGCAGCAAGCTGGGTATTTTTGCGGAGCCCCCATGTGACACACACCGCCGCACCCCAAAACGGACTACCCTCATTAAAATCAATACGAAAACTTGCATTGTCGGCACAACACCGGATCCAATGTGAATCCGGCCTTAGGGTGTGGAGAGCATAAAATCCATCCGTCTAAAATAGTGACTCATCTTAGGTGTGTCATCACTGCAAAACACACCAAGTAGCCTTTTTACAGCATACATGATTACTACCTTACAAGAAAACACTAATAATAATATGATTTATGAGATCACTAAGTGAAATAAGTAGAAGTAAAAGAAGTAACGTGGTAGGCCAGCTGTTCAAAGTTTTTTCCAGTTTGACATAGATTCATTCTTTTACTCCTCTTTCAAACCATCTGTCTCTCTAAAGAATTAAACAGTTGGCCTACGACATTACTAATCACCCACCTAAAATGCAGAAATGAGTTCCCTCCGCTGACAGCTTAACAACCATTCACACCTGGGCTCACCTGGCACTAGCAACCCACATGAGGGCCAGTTGTGGCCCTGGTAAGGACACTCCCACACAGAGTTTGAAAGCCTGCCAACTCCTCTCCAGTTAGTTTGAACTGTAGAAGCCTCTTGGATGAGATGTGAGACGTCTTCAAGAAACGGAAACACATCCAGTTACCGACGTTACAGCGCTTACAATTATCATTTTGTACTTTACTTGAGTATTTCCATTTTCTGCTACTTTACACTTCCACTCCACTATTTTGGAGAGAGGTATTAAAGTAACATCCTTTGAAATAACTTTTTATCAGCAACTGTTCAGAACAATGCTTACGTACATGTAAATACATAACTTACTTTTACTTCTGAAACTTAAGTAAATGTATTGCCAGAGTAAGTGCGATTTTTTGGTACTTTATATGACACTGCTGGAGCTGTCATGAATGGAGTAGAGTCTAGTACTCTACTCCAAAAAGACTACTGAATGGAGTAGAGTCTAGTACTCTACTCCATTCATGACAGCTCCAGCAATATATCCCTCAGAAAGGTAGTAG
This sequence comes from Spondyliosoma cantharus, assembly GCA_900302685.1. Lineage (NCBI taxonomy): Eukaryota > Metazoa > Chordata > Actinopteri > Spariformes > Sparidae > Spondyliosoma > Spondyliosoma cantharus. Next base: position 12,491 of record OMLP01013295.1, on the reverse strand, counting down.
AGGCAGAGAGTGGCAAGAAAAGAAAATACTCAGGAAAGGAACAAGATAAATGTATTCATCATTTTACACAGTACAGCAATAGATACTTCTGTAACACTTGTCAGGCGGAATTAAAGGTAATAGTTTGTGGCTGGGGTAAGAATTGTCTTGTCTCAAGTACTTCAAATTTGCACTTGAGTAAATGTTCTTAGCTACATTCAACCACTGTAGGTCATATTGATTTTAACTGCCAGCCACACAAAACTTAACTGAGCCCAGTGCCCTCTCAGAGGTTATGTCAACATTGTTTTACATAAACCAAGTCCCTAGCTAAAAATTAACTGTGGCCTACCAGAAGAGACTGCTCATTCCAGTTGCTATAACAGCACAGCAGCTTCACTTCACCATTTGATAAAATCACACAAATTACCCTCCGACACTTGATTTCTCAGTTCCACGTTTTAGTGCAAACAAGGTAAAAGGTGCTGAGTCAGTCTGCAAATCAGTTCCCCGCTCTGCTCAGCTCAGCCCCAGCCCTTAAACTAATATTTACTCTTCAGACCTTTTCACTCGTGCACTGAGAAGGTTAACCAGCGCTCACACCATTGTCTCTTAGCCCTCATTTCGCTTCTAACAGTGTTAATAAAGAAATCAATCATGTGCTTTGACATGACTCGGGTTATTCGATTTTTCCTCTTGTCTGCTGGTGGCTGCTCACATTTGCCGAGAAGCAAGTGCACCAAACAGACATGAGATTTAAGATTGATGCCTTCAATTGCCGTTGGAATTACCAGCAGTACAAGGTGTGCACATGCCATGTGAACTGGTGTAGAGTTAATAAGAACTGATATTTAGGGTTTGGAGAGTATAACAGCCATGTAAATGACTGGCTAAAGGAGTGATTCATCTGTGGTGTTTCATCATTGCAAAACATTTGCATTTTATCATCTTGCAACTGTTGCACATGCAGTGTCAGTGTGATCTCTACAGTTATTTAAAATTAAAGCCTACATGAATAAATAAACCCAAGCTGTCATCATTTCTCCCGCTTACATACGAGCCTCACAAATGATCTGGATGTCGGGATGCAGGAGCTTCCGTGCGGTCCTTGAACGCGGCACAGGCTTCCAGGGAGTGGCCCCAGTGCACCTGTCCGACCTGTTTGAGGGGGGGACACATGACTCCGGAGGAATTTCCCCCGCTGCTCCCGTCCTTTTGTTTAACGGGAGTCTTGTTTTAGTGGGAGCCTGTTTAAGAGGGTGAGAGCCAGAGGAGCGGGGGAGACAGAGAGAAGAAAGAGGGAGACACAGAGATGTCGGAACCAGCCACTAACCCCGCCGCCACCTCGTTCCCGGCGCCAACTATTTCTCTACCTTTGGGCCTGGAGGTGCTGAGGACTTACTCTGGAGTCCTCGTCTGTTTAGAAATAGTAAGTGTCGTTTCTTCAAAAAGGTTATTTTATGATGCTCGGCTGCATGCTATGTTATTAAAATGTGTCAGTAACCTCTGTGGTGTTGTAGAAGAGCCCTGCAGATAATAGTATTAATAATTGATGGCGTGTTAGTCCAGTTAGACTTTAAGCTGTTGGCTGTAACAGAGTTTGTCCCCCCTGATGTCCTCAGTGTTTGGACGTCTTTACCAGGCTGATCGTCCCTGTGATTGCCTCGGGCTGACATTTTTGACAGTCAAAGCAAGGGCAGACGTCGCCTCGAGCGATAAAAACACCTGCTCCTCACAACATTAGTTGAGTTTATACCAAATATGATAGTCTCCCTTCATACTACTGTGTCAGCCTCATTTTCTCTCACTGCCTTTACATGCTTCCTCCATCTCAGGATTGTCTAACTGTTCAAAGGATATAGACCTGGTGGAAGGAGGCCTGTGTAGATTGGCCTTTAGATGGAAGCAGGCTTTTAAATGTCGAGTTGTGGCTGTTTTCCAACAAAATGTGAGAGGCTTCTCCAACATGCCATTTCCTACAACATGAATAGTTCCATACCATCATCTTCTTTAGTTTTTTAATGATCATTTAACCCTGATTTATCCTAAATAAACCACACTGAAGTTATAACTGAAGTGTACATCCTGTCGACTATATGACATTTCATCTCAGGAAAATATTACGGTTTCGGGGTATCATGGTATAATACAGTTAAATTGACATCAGTTGGAATGACACCTAAATGTCCAATATGTTTAAATTGGCCAGTGTTGAATTAAAAGGAAAAGTTCATGTAAAAATAAAAATTCATCTCCATGTTAATGGAAAGTCAGGTGTAGTCCACAAACAGGTCTGGAGATTCACAGCAAAGCTGCGTTGTGGTATTCTCCTAAACTCCTAAACTGAAATAGATGGGGACTGGTTTTGAAATCTTAAAAAGGCAACAGAAAAAACAAACATTAAATGGCTCCATACAGCTTGTCCAGTGTAATTCAAGTCTCTGGAAGTCCCGAGACCCCAAATTGATTTGGAAAGATGTAATTTACACCCTCAATGCACCGACTTCAGACAGGATGCACGCTGACACTTTTAGCAATTTCTTTTATCAGCTTCAGTTGTTTAGGAGAATGCTGCAATGATATTTTCCTGTGAAGCTCCAGAAATGTTTTTATGGACGACAAAACTTCTTTCATTCCGCATGAAGGCAGGTAGACAATGGGGCAGCAAATCACTGGTGTAAATACCAAATGCTGAATGGAAGCTGCCATTAGCTTGTTATCTCAGCTAGCTAGCAGTGCAGCTAGTGCCCCCAATAGCTGACTATGCCCGGACTACAACCAAGGGAGGTTGTTGATGTTGTTTACAATTGGATTATTACTGTAGATATCTGTGCAAAACAATACATGTATGTCTTTCACATATAGTCAAGACATTCTGTGAATAATTTTGTGAAAAATTCTTAAATATTGTACCTTTAAAGGAATGAAATAGGTTTTTTTGTTGAACAAACAATTAAAATAAAATAAAATTTAAATAAAAATAAATAAAATTTTACAATATGTTAAGTCCTGACAGACATGAAACTTTATAAATTTGAAAACGTACTTATACTAATACTATACTATTTAAGTAACTAACTAACCTCACAATTAAGGATGGAAAAAACTTTTGGATGATTCCCCTCAGTGGGGTGTACAGATTTTATATTTGGCTACCTTAGAGCACTGGTATGGGATCAGGAGATATCGGAAAAGTGTCTTTAAAGAAGTTAAAGACGCCATAGCAGTATACATATGTTCAATTGCTACACTTGACGTGTGCCTGCCATCAACTACCTGTAAACAAAATATATACAAATGTGTCCACTGAACCATAATGAATTGATGAAGGAGCTGAGCTTGATTTCAGCGTAAAAGAATGAAATCAGCTGCATCATGTCTCCAATGAGTGTCTGTTTACATCCCCAGATATTTGGTGCTCTGGTATGGATCCTGGTGGCCTCCTCCAACGTGCCCGTGCCTCTGCTGCAGGGCTGGGTGATGTTTGTCTCCGTCACCACGTTCTTCCTGTCCTCCGCCTACCTCACGCTTCTCCTCACTGGCCTGGCTGACCGCATCAGCACAGACTGGAATTTCCTGGTAAGCTGTAGACAAATGAGCTGATGTGTCTGACAATTAGTCAGCCCGTCTGACTGCAAACATGGATAGGCGTAGATGGGCTGCATCTTGCACGTCACAAACTTTACAGGTGTGTAGTTGAGAGAAAAAATGAAGGCCAAGTTCAAAGATGTTGTGGTCCAAACCATGAGTACAGAGTAATCATGCAATAAAGTAGTAATGGGTTGGACCATGAACGTGTAAATGGGTCGTCACGGCTGGTTTTGCTCACAAAAACAAATCATGTGTTTCCTTGAAGCCTAATGTTTCAAGTGGATTTTTCATCCTCATGAAATAATTGCAACGCTGATTTTTTAAATCCTGTGTTGTTAACATGTTTACTAGCCCGCAAAATCGTTTTGCCTTTGCCTGCACATTGAAGAATACCAGTGGGATAGTGTGACGCCACTGGTAGGATTGTGTGTCGTGCCACCCATGTGCACACACACACACACACACACACACACACACACACACACACACACACACACACACACACACACACGAGTGAACTTCAAATCTCCACGAGGAAGCTTTTAAGATGGGGATCAGGATCACTGGCAAAACTGCAAATCAGTCTTAAGGCAGCGCTATTACTTCAGGTCGACCTACTATTATGCAAGATCTACTATGAGGAACTACTACGAGGAACAAAAAGGAAACACTCGTGATTTCAACCACCACTATTCGGCATTTAAGTGTGGACTCAAAAATGCACATTTGTGTATTATATAACTCACAATGTCATGTTTAAAAAGAGAGAAGATTTTTTCACATTATGCATCAGAACGGTGTGTATGTGTGTGTCTGTGCATTGTGAAAAAGACTAAATCTTTTCACGCCTGAAATTAAAAATCTTCTATGAAAAGAGCTTGCTATGTAACTGAAAAAAGGCACTTTATACCAGCAGTAGTTTAAAAAACTACTCACTAATTCAATACATTTGACTTCATAAATAGTTTTTCCACCATCAGGATCTGAGCACTCAGTGAGGCAGAGCATTTATTTATTAGCTCTTTCACAAAATCACATAAAGCTTTATGTCGAGATAAGCAGTTTCACTTCCTCATCTCAGACTCAGAAATTTCATAACAATCTATTAACCATATTTTGATGACATGCCAGTGGAGACCACGAAGCCGGTGCTGTGACTTTAAGTGACTTCTTCAGTACATACAAATCATTTTGTGAAGGTGGCTTGAAAGGTTTTCTAGCTATAGCTTTACTGAGGTGTGTAATTTAGACATTAATCGTAACTTGAGTTGTGAGAAGCTGGCTGCTCTTTGAAAAGAGGTGCATCAAATTAACAATATTAGGCTGTAAAGTGTTACTTTTGAAAACTGGTGGTGAAAGCTCGTCATTAAGCCCTGTTGTGGCCTGATAATGAGCTGATCATTTGAATCAGTTGGGTTGGGGTTGGGGCTAGGGAAACATCTAAAGCATGCAGGGCAGGGGGCCCCTAACACCAGGAATGAAACACACTGTTTTAGGCAGATACTGTTATATACTATGCAGTATATGTCATATTTTTAAACCTCCTTAAAAGCACGCCATGAATGCTAGGACTGGTCAAAAATATATATCGTAACTATAAACCAGCCTTGTTGTTGTACATATAAAGGGACATATGGCTGGAGGTGTTAATCAGCAAATATTGGCTGACCTCCTTGTCCTTGTAACATGAACTCACTATTACAAGACAGTTTCTCAGCATTGGAGAGCATTTTCTATCACTGCACTACTTATTATAAATTTACAGTATCTATGATATAAGAAAAAGAAGACGAACTTGTGTTCTTGTGTTATGTCACTGTAGTGCTGTAAAGTCTGGCCTCTCAGACAGAGCCAGCCTCGCCTCAGGCTCCAGGCCCTGCTCCCAGGAGTAGCTAGGCGTGTGGGGTTGTTTGTTTTCGGCCGAACAATGAGTGACATGGATGATGAGCTCACACCGAAACGCCACAAAGGCCCGCCTGTAGTCCCGCCAGGCTCACACAGTCAGCAACACAAACTCTCATTAACCTTCTTTACTCCCTGACATGCCCTCTTTCCCTCTCTTTTCTCCATCTCTCTGTGTCTTTAATCCCTCATTCTGCCTTCTTTCTCTTTTGTGTTCTATTTGTTCTTGTTCTTTGACCTTTCTATTTAATTCCACCATGTAATGCTCTTCATTTAATGTAAAAGGTTGGTTCTTGGACAGATAGCCTGGTTTGGCATGTGATTGTCAAGGTACAGGTAGTTGCAGTGAGCCCTGCAACTATTGTCTGATAATTACCCGACTCACATCTTGGCCATTCCTTGTCCCCAGCGGATTGTGTGTTGTGGAATCTTACAGTTGTTCAGCAAGTTTACAACAAAAACAAATCTTCACATTATGTCTGTGGTTGTTGACACTCCAAACTCTAGAACTGCTTCATAGTTAATGTTAATGTTTCCTCTCTCTCCTTTTTCTCAGGATGTGTTTTACCATTTCATGGCTCTGCTTTTCTACTTCGCTGCCTTCGTGTTGGAGGCAGCGACTACAGCAGCTAATGGAGGAGCCCACATCAAGCCCCTGATTAACAGCACTGAAGCAGTCTTGTGTATAACCTACCCAAGGGGCAATATATTCACAGTCCTGGATGGCAGGCAATACAGTATTAATGTGGCAGCCACGGTGAGTATTGTGTGTGTATGTATGTATGTATGTGTGTGTGTATATATATATAAAAATGCATTTCATGAATTCACATAATTCAAAATTCCCACTGTATTATTATTTTTATTCTTAAAAACAGAAAACAAAAACAAAAAAACAATCAGACATCAGTCTCCTTTCAGGCTCTCCATAATAAGTCCTGTCAGAGAAACACCTTAGTTGACACGTTTGCATATACAAAGTCACCTCTCGGCTCACTAAACTTTCATTTTTGGTCATGTTTCAGTTTAAATCCTTTGCATGCACCTTTTGATAATGCAAAAAGAGTGTCCATGTTACTTCAGATAAACATGATATTATGTATGACGCAGTGTTCTGCTATCAGCTCAAGCTGATCGGCCATAAAACGGTATGATAGTCAAGCTGTCCTCTTTGATGGAAGTGTAGTAGGTAACGGTAGTTTAGATGAGGTTAGGTCTTATTTTTATAAACAGAATGTGCTAACTTTAAATCTATAACCAAAGTGGCTGTGTTAGATTTTATGTTCTGTATATATTGTATGATAATGAAAAAAACTGACATTTAAAAACATTATAAAAAGTTTGTACTGTTGTTGAATAATTACTTTAGCCAGTTTCCATGCAAAAGTACCAAACATTTGCTAGTTAGATTCATATTATTTTATACATGTGTATTTTTATGAATATCGCAGACATTTTTAAGATTCAAAAAAAGCTAGATTCATAATTACAAATTAAAAAGACAGTTGCAGTTAGCAAGTATAATTAGTAACAGTTTTTTGCTTTCTTTCCTTTTGTTCTCTGTCCAAGATATTTGCATTTGTGGTGACACTATGCTACGGCTGCAGTATGGTGATGGGCTTCAAGAGGTGGAGGATGTAACCAAGAGAACCAGCAGAAACTAGTCTGATAACCCCTTCATGTCTTCAGTATGTATTTATAAAACCTTCTACACCATCCAGAGCTCCATAGAGAGCATTGCTGTTTAGGTCAGTTCAGTGTGAACTTTGTTATTATCAAAGGAAAAAAGAAGATAATAGAGTTTTTTATTAGATAGAGCTGTCAAGATTTCTGGACCATGATATTCCTCCAGGAATTCTTATTCTGAGATACTGAAAGGATTGGTTTCAGGTAGGTTCAGTCTGTTGAAGGTATTTTGGAGAACAGGGTTAAAGCTTTTGTCCACTTCCATTCCCTTGCTTGCTTACCAGTGATTTCACTACACTACAGTGAAGAGATATCTGGAAGCCATTTTTAATCATTTTAGTACCACATCCCAGTCACCAAGCGGGGGACCCCCGAATCCCTGTCCATAATTCCACTTGATAATTATCTTTGTATCTATTTGTTGTTTTGAGATATGGCCTCATAAATTCAAAATGGTTGATGGAAGATGAGATGCACCACATACCTCAAACTGAAATAACTGTTAAAACCTCTTATTGCCAGTATATAAGTAAAAAAAAGAATATGTTAGAAATACTTCCGTCCAGATTTTGCTCACATTTCCCTTATACGTTTTTTCCGATGATTAAAAATATATCTGTCAACCCCAGTGAGTGTAAAAATGGTTATGTATTTTACACTTGAATATTTCTATTAAACAGCAATATTAATTAGTCTTCAGATTTCCAAATAGGTCCGATAGGCAAAATATACCTTTTGTCCACTGGAGTGGATAGATGTAGTTTCAGTCACAGGAAAAAGATGTACAAGGACATAATATTAAAAAAAGAATTTAAAATATTTCCAACATCTTTTATTTAGTTTTAAAATATTGTGTTTCTCTGTCTGGGTTAGAGAAAATAAAAGGATTTAACAGTCACTCCGGAATCAATTTTGAAACCGTTGATGCGTGTTGTCCTCTGCAGTGGCCATTGACATAACTCCTTCAAAATAAAATACAGGAGAAAAACATTTTTTACATTAATTTTCCCCTTTGTAAGAGTAGAAACAGACATTGAAAAAAAAAAAATCGATGTGGGAAAGTTGTGCGGGGACCTTGTATATGTTATAACATGTTAAGGCTATACAGGGTCAGTGACGCATGTGACTGTCATGGTTTTTGCTTGCCAATCACTCATGTTAACCATACAAATATTGCCCCATTTCCTGAGTCATACCCCCATATGGCCATATTTCCCATTTCCAGTAAAAGAAAAAACGTTCCCATGTACACTGCTTATTGGTTTTGCATAAGAGAACATTAATGTGATGGTGCAATTTGTTCGAGAGACTCTAAAAGGCAACGTAATCATTTTTCTGTCCTCCAGTTACTTTGGTGCTAAGGAGCAGTAGATTTAACATGACTGGTATTACATTTTTTATGTGACCACTATTTAAAATAGGATGTTTGAGTTAGAAGTTTTAATTTGTTGTGTGCACTTTCTGTCAAATTTTCTTGGTATATCCAGTATAACTTTTTTTCACATTAATATACCTATTGTACATAATCATGTATTACATGCTACATATCACTATTCTAGTTAAAGCTAATCATTTAATCGGACCATCAGTGGAAACGCTTATGTCAGCTACTATATTTCAAACAGTGATCTTTATCTGCTGATTTTTATTTAATTATATATAGTATTATGTATTTTAGTGTTAACTTTTATTCTAATTATGTTAATGCATCGTAAAACTGTCTAAATCAATTACTTATTACTTGGTCCATGATTTACTAGTTGTATTTAATGTTGTCATTAGGTTCATAAAATGTTATTAATTTAAAATCACTGTAAATTATTTGTTTTTGTTTTTGACACCTGCTGTTTTTTTTGACATTTTAAATGCAAATGCAGAATTAGAGAAATAAAAGTTTTGAAGAAAAAAGAAGCTCTTGTCTTTGTATCATTACAGGGTGTATTGTTGTGTGCCAGTGTCTTTTTTGATGCCAGCACTAGTTGTTGAAAGTCTAAAAATATATTTTGAATGTGCACTTAAGTACAGGGAATGTTCCTTGTTTGTGTAATAAATAAACTAAGCAAGAGAGTTACTACTTATGCATATTGGCATATTATGTAGTCAGCAGGGAATGTAATTTACTTGACCATCAAACCACTAATGCATCTATTTGAGATACACCATTGAAGCAGGTCTACATACTTTCTGAACAGCAAAATGTTGCTGAAGCAAATAAAGAGTGCAGTGTTAAAAAACATGTATATAGTATGTAGAGCTGCAGCTAATTACTTTGAAGGTTGATGAATCAATCAATTATTTTCTTGTTTAATCAATTGTTTGGTCTATAAATTGTCAGAAAATGGTGAAAATGTCAAAAATATTGACATTTTAGAAGCAACAAATCAACTAATCTATGTTGCAGCTCCACTTTATGTGCACATATTTAATCAAATCAATGCAGCATATCTTTATATGATTTTCCATAGAATATTAGAAATACAACACCACATGATAAACTTTGAACAGACATGACTATAAATGTTTCTGTTTACCTAACATCTGAGTCTATTTATATGTTGCAACAGATACAGATGGAAAAGAGGCCAGATTTTTTGGATCATTCATTGTATATATTTTGTTTTCCTTGACACAAACTATCAATCTATCTTGCGAACCTGTATTGCAGCAATACAGGTTTGCAAGTCCTTGATACTATTGCTGCCATGCCAAAAAAAGAAAAATGGATCAGTATCACGCTATTTATGAAAGGTAAATTATTATAAAAGGATGTTTCAACTTGATAACAAGATATTTTAAAATTATCTAAAAATACAAACATATCATGTTACAACAAGAAACTTTTATTATTGTAACAATGTACTATTTATCTTAGAACGGTAACCACCCTTCTGTTCTGCTTTGACAAAATCATACAAACGGGGTCCTTAAAATTAATTTAATTAAATAAGAAAGAAAGAAATTAAACTGGATTGTCCAACCTTATATTTCTGTACCCAGCTATTTACATTTTCTGAACAGGTATATTCTTGTATTCCTTATTCATTTTCTCTTCAATTGTGGAGCTTTGTCTTTCTTGAAGTAAGTTGTTAATCTCAGTTTAGTCAAGTCAAAAGTTGTGTTAGTCAACCACAATGTATTTCAGTTCTGTCAATAAGTGGCCTCTTGCGTTTCTTTTGTTAAATCTTATCTGATCTCAGAATAGGACATAATAATGCTGTTGAGAAGTTTCTAAAGCCAGTATGGCTACCTTTGACAGAAAAGTCAGTGCTAGTAGCAATTAAACGTGACGACCCTTGTGTGTTTATGTTTTTTTTTTAGAAAAAGTGAAGGGCCATCTTCCATTTAGATTCCCCGCTGTGATTTCATGTTGTCATGTTTATGTCAGCCACTAGATGTCTCCCGTCATCTACAACTTACTGCTCAACTTTTTTCACATGAACCCAGATGTTTATACACAAACAGCAAAACGTTGGCATCAACAAAAAAGTGTTGATGTCGCTTCTCTAGTGACGCTCGTATCATATCATGTACCCTCAACACGTATCTGGTCAGACGAGACTCGTGGTGAAGAAAATATTTTTGTTTTATATGCTTACAAAACAATCCTTTAAAAAACTGTGCGAATTCAGACTAGTCCATATATGCAGCATTTGTTTCGCGCTGTTTCTGTGCGGTGATTTGCTGCCAGATGAACTCAAGGATGCACTTTTCCTCCCCTACGCTCCGCTGCTCACCTCTGCATCTGCAGTCATCGTCGAGTCAAGCACATAATCATACCGGAAGTACCACAGGTCTGACTTCACAATACAAATAACACGCTCTATGCCAAAAACACAAGTTAACGTTTTACCTCTTGCCATGAGCGGAATTGCATTGTCACGTTTCATGTATTTTGCGTTTAACCGATGTACACACTTGTATTTGTGTGCTTGAATATGGGAAGATCTCTCTGGGTCGACTTGAAAACTTTTATTCAGCAGAAATCTTATTTTGGTGGCAAACAATCAACCGGAAGTGGGAGCCCATTCGGGTGGACTTCACTCTTGTTGTTTGTCGGCGAATTTTTCCTACCAGTCAGTGTTGAGCAGGCAGTGAGGATACTCGTAAGTGTCGGTATTTACCTGTCAACAAACGGAATTACGTTCCGAGCTGAGCATTATTTTCTAGTTTCGACTTGCAAACCAAGCTACGAGTGTGTTCAAGGTCCGGCAATGGGTCTGAGCGGGACGGCATGGAGAGGAGAGGGGGGTTTAAATGTCTCTCTCGTCCCAACAGCTTCTTTTGATTTGAAGTGAAAGCGGAGCGTCTTCATACTACGCGTTTAATTGACTTAAAAAGTTGTTATTCGTTGTTTTTTCAGAGCGGCAGAGATTAACACACAGGGGCCCGTTCGTTGTCCACATTTTTGGGGAGTTTTTCTTTTTTCTTTCCTGGAGAGCCGAGGTGGCGAAGTGAAAGGCGGCTCACCGAGTCGGGACTGACCGCTGGAGTTGGTCCTGAAAATGGAGGCTGTTATCGAGAAGGAATGCAGCGCGCTCGGAGGACTCTTCCAAACTGTTATCGGAGACATGAAGGTAAGCCAGGTTAACTGTGCCGCACCAATTATGTTTTTTTGTTTTTTTTATCCAAGAGGAGTTAAGTGAGGAGTAAAAACTATTTATTCCAGCCAGTCAACTTCCCAAGCATCAGTTTATACCTAAGCTAGGTTTCCTTTAACGGTTAAACAGTTTACATCTGGTTAACCAACCGTCATTGAACATTAGCTAGCTAACTGAGACCCATATCAACCTGCTTCATGTAGCCTATACTCAGTGGCCTATAAAAAGTGTGGTAAAAAATGTATTATCAATAGTATGTCATTTATGTGTAATATGTAATTGTCTGTCTGTTCTTACTATAACGTTATCTATGAACATGCGTTAGTTTTGGTTTGTGGTAGCTCACGTATTATTATAACGTTATTTGTCTGCACCCTGCTGTCTTATTGAATTATTCTCCATTTTTTTTTTTTTTACGTTCATTTGTTCCAGTTTGAAGTGGAGCAGCACCCAACATTGAAAAAAAGGCTAAATAGGGCAATCATCAGCCTCAGAACTAGGGCATCTTATTTTAATATATATATATATATATATATATATATATATATATATATATATGTGTGTGTGTGTGTGTGTGTGTGTGTATGTGTGTGTGTGTGTGTGTGTGTATATATATGTGTGTGTGTGTGTATATATATGTGTGTGTGTGTGTATATATATGTGTGTGTGTGTGTATATATATATGTGTGTGTACATATATATATATATATATATTATATACACACACACATATAT
>OMLP01013292.1:0-10601 GCA_900302685.1 Spondyliosoma cantharus | reverse complement strand
TGGCTGTTGTCTTATTAAAGCGTCTTTGAGTAGCTAGTCTTCAGCTATGATCGTGAGCAGTTCAGCTCCTGTGTAAAACAACTAGAGGATGAAACGCTGGCCGGGCAAATCTTCCGTCGTCACTAAATACAAGAACTAGATTAAATTCACTTTCATGAATAAGGCAATTGAGACTTGACTTATATATAAACTACAAAAAGCATAAAAAGATAAGTTTTGATATTTGCTGGAGCTTTTCAAAGTAAAGGCACTTAGAAAAAGTTCTTCAAGTTTCACTTGAAGGAAAGCACGTGTGGCAAAAATGAAGTAAAGTAAATGGAAGTTAAAAGTAGGAATGAGAGTAAATATCAAAGAAATATTTTAAGAAGAAGAGTTACAAGAGAGCGCGGAGATATTTAGTCAACTCCTTTTATATTTTAGTCTGAAGGCGGACCTGGAGGCGGGCTGATGACGTCACTTCCTCCGGCAGTATCAGAGCAGGATAGATTATTTAATTCTTTTTACCGTCTTAATCAAAGTTTCAAAATCATTGATTCGCCACTCACAGAATCCACCATGACCTTACAAACATATAATTTTCATGATTTACGTGACATCAAATGAAGTTACTTGAAAAAGGAGCAGGGAAGAAATAATTGGTTAAATATCACAAACACATATAGAGTCACCACTTATGACTTGTCACATATTTGGCATAATGCTAGCCTAATCATTGATACAAGAATATACAATATACGTCCAATGAAATTCTTACTATATTGGCTTAAAAACATTAAAAGTGGCACAGTCCATTCTGGGATTGGACCAGCTATCCCAGAACCTACCACAGGATGGCACTCTTGTTCCACCAGACATTTAGGCATGTTAACACAGGATCAACAGTTACCTTAATCTTTTAGTGAAAGAAATGGGAAAAAACATCATTTTTGTGACCTTCTTGTGCTGGATGTGAATCTGTCAACTGGGAAGTGATCAAATTATACTTTAATGCTCATCCAGGATATAACTTGAAATCAGGGTATCCTGAGTTCTGCTGTGCTTTGGAATGTAAATGACTTGAAAACAGGACACGTTATATATCACACCTTGACAAGACGAGAGCGAATGCCAGATGTTTGGCTGAGGTAATTGTTATCTTGACCAAGTTGAGTCTGCCAGAACAAAGGATGAGCCACAGTCCGATGGCCGTCATTTGCTAATTTACAATCAAAAGAAAAGCACTTAATTGTCCACGCGGTGCACTGAAAGCAGGCTCGTTCACCAACTCCAGATGCTGGATCTTGAACCTAGGGGTCGAGTGACCTGAAAGGGTGTTGTAATCCTGTGAGAGGGGAAAAGAAGATCATCGGGGTTCCATTTGTGGTTGTTTATGGCCTGGCAAAGCCTGTCCTCTCATCAGGGCAAAGGTTCACAGAGAGGGGGAAAAGAAAGTAGGTGAAAGTTGAAGTGTTCACGAACAGGCCTATGGATAAGGATGCATAAAGACGGGACAGGTTCCTACATTCTTGTTCCATTATCCAACTTGTGCAATGACTGTTGAGCAAGCAAGTCAAGGGCCATAAATAAAGACAGCTCCTTGAAGTGCCCTATTAGCATATTAAAAAAAACATGTGTAACACAATATACAAAACATGTGTATACCTTCACACTATTATTAATATTATTCAGTGCTATTTTTATACTGTGCTATATCATACTATATCATGTAAGTATATATCTGAATTTCCCCACTAAGGCTCAATAACAATGTCTTCATTTTCAGTCCTTGAGTTTAGCTGTATCCTCACTGATATAAAAATAAAGAAAGCATACTGATGGCCAATGTCCAACTATTTGTACCGTATTTGCTTTTAATCATTTGATTAGGGTGTAGTGTATGGTTCAATTAGAGTACTTTAGAGTTTCCCAAAAAGTTACAGAAAACCCCTTTGTGACTCGTTGCGCCTGTCTGTTATATTGTCCAGAAAGTAGCCAACTGTACATGTACCTTTGAATGTATTGACTCTACCGTCATTTTGTAGTCTTCTTTACAGCCCACAGGCCATTAATCTACAGCCCAATAATAGGAATGACGACTGCAATATAACATTTACAGCTCTTTATTTTGTTAACAATCTCATAATGAACTGGGTAGAGGCAGACAGTATTAGGCACAGCTGTTTACATGAAAACAGTACAACACGGCTCTTACAACTGAGTAGATGATGTTCAAACATGTCACTAATCAACCCGTTAACTATGAGTGCTGACATAAGCCCGATTTACACTGCCCTTCAGTGCAGGAAACATGTGCCGATACTCGACTCGCCACCTGTGTGAAAGTTTCAGATGCGGGTAGGTGGGACAGTTTCGCTGTGGCTCTGATCCGCCTCTGGAGGTAGTATCAGATGCCCTTTTACACAGAGATCCGCATTACCCCGCACTTACTTCCCCCCCGACTTGCCATTACATTGCCTTTTTTTGTTCACACTGAACCAAGCTGATGTATACATCATGACCATGACGTTGACAACTGTGTTTTTTTTCAATGTCTAATCATAAGGATGCTGTTATAATGTGATGTGATGATTGAGATCCTAACCCACCATGCATCATCAGCCCACCTGACTGAGACTTCAGTGAACCTTCCCCCAGAAAACAGCCTCCCTCCCTGCGAGTGAGAGTCAGACTGCGTCCAGTTTACTGATGGCTATTGCATAATTATGTAATTAAGAGCAAAAAAAGTACTTCCACGATACATGGTGCAATCACAACACATTATAACTGCTTCCGTATGATTGTCAACATCACGATGTGTATCACCACACCTCTTTTGGTTCTGCAGCACCGGAGTGCTGTATGAAATGACACACTGGAACGGCTTTATGCTGCAGCTGCATGGTTCTGTGTGAACAAACAAAAACACAAATACTATGTGCATGGGCTTTTATTTCTAAACAAATTCCTACACACCCAACGATTTAACTTGCATTTCACCATGATGTTGTCCTTTTCGCCCCAAAATTAAAAAAACTGTGAATATTTCCATGACGTTTCAACTGTCAATCAGAATCAGAATCAGAATCGGAAATAATTCTAAACTATATATAAGCAAAAATAATAAAAATAGAATACAACTTAAGAAATGTACATTCTACTTAGAAATATATCTATATATACAGTTAATAAATAATGCTAAAGTTGAAATATGGGTTATTGCACATTATTTGGTTTGTCAACTGAAACAAAGCATCCAGAGTCCTCCTATTGACTCAGAGTGTCTGACACTCAGAGCGAGGAGTTAAACAGTTTGATGGCCACAGGCAGGAATGATTTCCTGTGGCGCTCTGTGGCATCTTGGTGGGACTGAATATACTCCTGTGGCTGACCACCACATCATGGAGTAGGTGGGAGACATTGTCCAAGATGAAATGCAACTTTGACAGCATCCTCCTCTCTGACATCACTGTCAGAGTCCAGCTCTACCCCCACAATGTCACTGGCCTTGCGGATCAGTCTGTTCAGTCTTTTGGTGTCCACTACCCTCAGCCTGCTGCAACAGGACACAACAGCATAGAGGTTAGCACTGGCCACCACAGACTCATAAAACATCCTGAGCACACTCCGGCAGATGTTGAAGAAAATAGAGACGACTCTAAACTATAAATTTAGGATAAGCAATAACCTACAACATGTGCAGGGAAACTGTTATTGTTCTTTAGATACTTTAGGTAATTGATGTGATCAGCACTCACCGTAAAATCAAAACCCATTAAATGGACTGTTTAGCTAGCTAGCTTGATTAGCCTCAGGTTTGCAATCATATTAATATCACTGTGTCTTATTTGCTAGATTTTTCAAAACATAATAAGATAGTGATGTTCAGCAGAGTGCTGCTTGCTAAAGTAGTTTTTAATGTTTAGTCCGTTTTTCCTCTTGAAGGTCACACATTCTCTAAACATTTCAAATGCACTTTTCTTTTAATTGTGTAGTTAGAGGCTGTACTATTCTATAATTATTAGAGAAGACTGACAGGGGTGGTATTTGAGTTGAATTAAGTTGTGGAAAATGTGTGAATTGAAAACAGAAATCAAATCAATAATTTAAGTTTTTGTTTTAAAATGAATATGGATAAAGATTGTGCATTTTATGCTTAGTTCATATATGTTGTTGACATAGTAGTGACATAGTGTAATAGCTAAACTCTTGTTTAGTGCCATTAACATTATCCAAACAAACAATATGCAAAAGTTTTCCTAAAAGTCGAATCCAGCAATCAATGCAAATCAATGAGAAAAGAGAGTTTTGCTGTCAATATCATTGACACATACACAGGCAGTGTGGACACTTACCCGGCACTGTGGAAGACCAGCCCTCCCCAGAGAAGATGTACACACAGTCATGTACACGCACATGACATGTGGCTTGAAACCCACGTGACTCTGAATCATCATCCTGACCCATTTATTGAATGCAGTTTCACTTCAAAAGCCCACTGGAAGGAGAGCTGAAGAACCAGCAGAGGCCAATGCTAAATCGAACCCATACATTTCTTAACCTCTTGAAGTCACGGCTCCTTTTTCCTGCCTCCAAACCTTCATTTGCCTTTCTCTGCACCTCCCCTTTTTCCCTGTCCTCTGGCTGTATCAGCACCTAGGCTCCCCCTAACTCTCCCCCTACCCATGTTTGTATGCTTTGCCTTTTCCAAATGACCCATTTCTCCTATGCAGTGTTACTCCACTCTGCACCTGCTCACATTCTGCACACTTGCAGGTCCACTGTTCTGGTCCACAGTGGAAATGTGGATGTTGTATGTTTACATGCACATCTCCATATCTATGTATGACTCCTTTGCCCTCATTATGTTTCTTGGTACCATGGTAACTTTTCTATTCTTGCATGATCTGATATGTCAAAGTGAAGGCACTTTCATGATACTGGCTGAATAATGTGATGGATGAATACAGGCTAGATTTATGGTTAAAAAGCTAAGACAGTCATTGTAAATGAAAGTACTTGGTAATTTCTAATTATTAAACCACTCTCCTGTAACAAAATCCCATTCCTCCTTTTACACACACACACACACACACAAACACACACACACACACACACACACACACACACTAATAATATACAAGCAAAGTCATATGGATACAGTGGCTGCATAACACAATTCAAGAGGCACACAACATCAGTCAAAGCACATTTGCATAGTAATAAATCATTAACCTGCCTTAATTTCCACCAGGGTAGATCTTGAAGGCTGCCTTCTCATGAATAAATGCATTTGGGCTCTTGGTGACTGCAGAACACACCAGAGCCTTTGAAGTGCCTTTCTTGTGTGCATTCTCACAGTGAATATGGTAATCTTCCATATACATTGATTGTAATGAGTATTAGTGAAGGTTTATGATGTGAAAATTCCATTCATAATGTGACATTCTAATATAACATAGGCTGCTAGGTTACATCTCCCACATGGGCAAGCACCTTGCAACAATAGCGAGAAGGAACTGAAACTCAAGGTTGGACGGTTATCTGCCTCGACCGGCTGGGTTGAGAGAGAAAAGGAATGAATACAGTGCCAACCACCATACATAGGAACCTGCTAGAAGAGAAAGCACAGAGACTCAGGGTAAGAAGCCAACTTAGTAATGAGACATGAATGTGTACACATAGAGAGGAAGAGAAAGGAGCTCAGTGCATCATGGGAAATCTCCTGGCCGCCTAAGCCTATGGCATCATAGTTAAGAGCCTGTGCAGGCCCATACTATAAGTTTTGTCAAAAAGGACAGTTTTAATACTACTCTTAAATGTAGAGAGGGTGTCTGTCTCTGAGCCCACACTGGAAGATGGTTACAAACAGTGCTTCATTTGTACATTTAAAAGGTCCCAGAACACAGACAGGGCAATGTTCTTTCAGGTCAGGAGGAGCGAAAAAGTCATGGAACACATCCAAAAATGCCTGGCAGTTAGCAGTTTAAACCTAAACAAAAATAAAACTGTCATTACAAACTGAGCATTATTTATTGACATTGTTAATCAGAACATGTACTATAATCACTCTGCAAGGAGAGGTGGGTAGGATCACTGTTTGCACACTCTCTCTTCTTTTTCGCTCTCCTTGACTGTCCCTTCACCTTCCTGTTGACTCGTCTACCCTCTGTGTGTGGACGGCTACAACGGAGGAAGGTGGAATTAAGGTGGAAAGATCTCCAACAACAAAAAGCAGCAGGCTAAGAAACCAAACTAAGTGACATGTTCTGTCTGTCTGTCCTTCTGATTGATCGCCTCTGACTTATTTCAGTTCTGTGGACAGAGTTGCACACTCGCACATACATCTTAACAAATCAAAAGCACAAACCACATGCCAGCTCAGCTCAGGTTTTGTATTACATTTTATGTATTTACAATTATCCTTAGCCAGCAGTTTCTAATTTGATTCACCAGTGTCTGGCACTAGTGATACATTTAACTATAGTTGCTGGTGTGGCTAACTTTTCTGACTCTAGAGCGCCAATAACAGGTAACAAGTTCACAGGTCTTTTTCACAGGACTTTTTCTTTCAAGTCTAAGTCAAGTCTCAAATCTCTTATGGCTGTAATGAGCCTTCATTCATTTGCTTTATTCCATCCAGTCTGCTTAGATCACTGCATAACTATATCTCAGGAATTCAAAGCATGTACTGTGTTATTGCTCCTTTAACTATTAGTATACAGTATCGGCATTGGTCAGTTTATTAGTATATGATCACTTTAAAGTGAGGCTTATTGCATTTCAATATAAAAAAATCACACAATGGAAGCTTTCCTTTAGAGTTCATAACTGTATTTTGCCTTGTAATTAATGTATTAACATACAGCTACAATATAGAGCAGGTATTGAGGTCTTACTTACCTACTTAGCCAGCAGATGGTGGCAGCAGGACATGGACTATGAAATTACAATTCTTACAGTCATGGCAAAGCCAGCACTATGTGAACAAGTGTGGCAAGTAAACGCTCATCCTGAGCCTGCCCCTGTGTCTCCTCCACCTGCATCACCACCTGACTGAATGTTGCCAACCTCTACTCTGACAAGGACTCCAAAATCCTTTGACCATTACTAGCTGTTAAAGTCA
The DNA here is from genome assembly GCA_900302685.1 of Spondyliosoma cantharus. Lineage (NCBI taxonomy): Eukaryota > Metazoa > Chordata > Actinopteri > Spariformes > Sparidae > Spondyliosoma > Spondyliosoma cantharus. The sequence goes on along the minus strand of OMLP01013292.1, from coordinate 3,499 downwards.
TTTTGGCTCTTTTCCCTTTTTACAAGGGTGTTACTCCGAGGCAATCTAATGTACATTGAATCTTATTATTCATCATAATTATTAATCAACCCTGATAGTCATTAATTATTATTGATAGCCAAATTTAACCCAAAATGCCCTGTCAATGCTGCGTAAAAGCACTACACTGTTGCGAAAACAGACCCTGGAAAAAAAAAATGGGTAGAGTTCCCTCTCAAGTCATGAGAGCACTCATGGCCAGACAATATACTGATATTACACTGTTATTGGAATAGGAGGCCATATATGGTCTTAAATGTTGGATAGGTGATTACATAAATGTTGTCTTTTCCTGCATTCTAAAAGCTGCATTACAGTAAATGAATTCCCTTTTTTTAAAACTTGCCACTGTACTCCTGATACTTAATCAGTATGTCCACATTAATGGCAATCATTTATGAAAAACCTCTCAATAACAAGGTTTTTGGTCAGAAACAGAAATGTTGTGCTATTTGATTTTGTCAGCCTTTGGGGAGATTTCAAAATATCAAGATAGATATTGTGTTTGTATCGTGATATAGCCAAAATGTATGACAATGTTATCTAAAGGCCATATTGCCCAACCCTAGTCAGTCAAGTTGAGCAGTTTGTGTGTGACTGCACTGTAAATAATGCATTGAAACGAAAACACAATTTAATATTTGATCTTTTATTTACACCATAGTGCACTGAAAGCCTTTGTCTGCACTTTCTTGGTCAACATACTCATGGCAGACAGTTGTTTGTACATCTTTGTACTTGTTGCGTAACAATAAAGTACTCGACAACTTCTTCAGTGCTACAGCATTCCTTAAACCTGTGTCTCTGTAGTGTGGTTTCTAGGTTTAATGGTGGGTTGAGTGAAAAAAGTGGAAAACGTGAATTCAACCAACATACACACACATCGTCCACACCCGACGGCCAGATTGTAAAACAAGGACGAAAGATAGTAATTCTGTGTTTATCTCCAGACAGTTTTATTATTAAAACAGACAGAAAAAAAAAAACAATGACTGAGTTCCTGTACAAATATACATTTTCCACTCAAGCACAGGACTTTGTACACAACTTTTTTGGTGAAACCCACAAAAAAAGTCTAATTAATCCTTTTTGGCACAGTGTTGTTGCCATACTGTACAGTGAGGGACTTTCATACGTTCATACGTACATAATGAGGTTTAAAGAGAGTACATTGTACTTTGTATTAAATGCATACAATAATCCAGAATCAAATTGTGATCAAAGTTAATATAGAATATTTATAAATTTACAGTTTGATTTATATGACTGTTATATTGTATCTACATGAGTATAATTTCAGCTCTCAAGTGAAAAAAAGAACATAATTCTTCCCATGGTTTAGTATCTGTAACATGCATGTAACCATTTCATCATTCCTCAGCTTTTTTATTACCTGGCAGATTTCTTTTAGATTTACACTGAATGTATAATAGGAACTCGGGAGGCTCCATTCGATAGATAATGTTGTTTATTTATGTTCAAGTGGACATGAAAGGAGTTATGAGCTTTCTTTTTTGCTACAGAAGGAAAGACAATCACAAAAAATATGATCCAATCTGCTTCAGTGATAATTCTTGTTTGCTTTGATACAAAACACATTCACGTGAAATGAAAGAGCCAACATTTTCCTGACCTCCCTCTGTTGGCTTTAGGGGCCTTGTAGGAAATTCAGAGGTTAGTTTGGGTAAGAAAGAACTGTATTGAGAATAAAAACAAGAGAGCTGAGGGAGTTCTCACCTTCGTACAGCTGGCCAACCATGACCTTTAGTGGAAATTAATGTGAAATTGTTACATTTTGTAAAGTTAGAGAAATGGTCAGACAAAGCATGATGTTGGGGGGAGGAGAGTTCAGATGCTAAGTGACCATCTGACAAGCAGTTCTGATGGAGTATACTGGTATATAACCAGACATTAGGACCAGACATCCAGGGACAAACATTAGCTGGCCTGAAAATGGCCCATGATTCATGCGGTGATAATAGCATTTTGCTTACAATTGTAATTATCAATAATATAATTCTCAGCTCATGCACATTACCCTGATGTAATGAAAAAAGATTTCTTATAACTGCCCTGTAGTTGTAACTACACTGAACAAAAATATAAAAGCAACAATTTTGTTTTGGCTCCCATTTTTCATGAGCTGAACTCAAAGATCTAAAACTTTTTCTATATACACAAAAGAACCATTTCTCTCACATTTTGTTCACACATCTGTCTCAATCTGTGTTAGTGAGCACTTCTCCTTTGCCGAGATAATCCATCCTAATTTAACAGGTGTGGCATATCAAGATGCTGATTAGATAGCATAAATATTGCACAGGTGTGCCTTAGGCTGGCAACAATAAAAGGCCACTCTGAAATGTCCAGTTTTGCTTTATTGGGGGGATTCAGAAAACCAGTCAGTATCTGGTGTGACCACCATTTGCCTCACATCTCCTTCGCATAGAGTTGATCAGGTTGTTGATTGTGGCCTGTGGAATGTTGGTCCACTCCTCTTCAATGGCTGTGCGAAGTTGCTGGATATTGGCAGTAACTGGAACACGCTGTCGTATACGTATCGTATACGCATCGTATACGTGTTGTATCCAGAGCATCCCAAACATGCTCAATGTCCGGTGAGTATGCTGGCCATGCAAGAACTGGGATGTTTTCAGCTTCCAGGAACTGTGTACAGATCCTTGCAACATGGGGCCGTGCATTATCATGCTGCAGCATGAGTTGGTGGTGGTCATGGATGAATGGCACAATAATGGGCCTCAGGATCTCGTCACGGTATCTCTGAGCATTCAAAATGCCATCAATAAAATGCACCTGTTTTCGTTGTCCATAATATACGCCTACCCATAGCATAACCCCACTGCCACCATGGGCCACTCGATCCACAACGTTGACATCAGCAATATCAACGTTGCTGATGTCATAGCTTAACCCCACTGCCACCATGGGCCACTCGATCAACAATGTTGACATCAGCAAACCACTCACCCACACGATGCCACACACGCTGTCTGCCATCTGCCCTGAACAGTGAAAACCGGGATTCATCCGTGAAGAGAACACCTCTCCAACGTGCCAGATGCCATCGAATGTGAGCATTTTCCCACTCAAGTCAGTTACGATGACGAACTGCAGTCAGATCGAGACCCCGATGAGGATGACAAGCATGCAGATGAGCAGAAAGTCTTTGGTTATGCACACCGATTGTTGCAGCAGCTGTCCGTGTGGCTGGTCTCAGACAATCTTGGAGGTGAACATGATTGATGTGGAGGTCCTGGGCTGGTGTGGTTACATGTGGTCTGCGGTTGTGAGGCTGGTTGGATGTACTGCCAAATTGGCTCTGGTGGACATTCCTGCAGTCAGCATGCCAATTGAACGCTCCCTCAAAAATTGCGACATCTGTGGCATTGTGCTGTGTGATAAAACTGAACATTTTAGAGTGGCCTTTTATTGTGGCCAG
>OMLP01013289.1:0-14625 GCA_900302685.1 Spondyliosoma cantharus | reverse complement strand
CCCTTGGGGGCCCAGCCACACTGAGGGAGATCATGGTCAGAGGCCGCAGGGAGCGCCGCCCCAGAGACCACCCCAGCCCAGGCTGACAGGAGGCCCCGCACCAAGGTGCAGAGCCCTCTAGCCACCCGGGCCGAGGCCCTCCACGGTACAGCACCCCCCCACTGGCAGACCAGAGACAGCCCCAGTCCGGCAGGCCCCCATCAGGAAACACTGGAGCTAAAAACTAACAAGCTAAGACAATAAAATAAGATGGAAAGCATAGCGACTAAAAACATGGAGGACTAAAACAGTAAGAAGGATAAAGGCGTAGCATAAAAGAAATAAAAAAGAATTTACAATAAATTAATTAAAAGCCTGGTTAAAAAGGTGGGTCTTGAGCCTCTTTTTAAAAGCCTCAACAGTCTCCGTGACCCTGAGGTTCTCCGGCAGGCTGTTCCACAGTCGGGGGCCATAATAAGAAGGATCGAATGCAGGTATGGGTTGACTGGAGAAGTTTTGATACTACTTGGTACTGTGTTATTTGGTCGATACCTTAAAGGTATTGAGTACCAATGCCCAGCCCTAGCTGCAGGACTCAACCAAGCAGCATTGCGTTGTCCCCCCACTCAGGGCAGCAGAACATGTTGATAATCCCAAACGCCAGTGAACTGAACTGACTACAGCAGAGCGCGTCTTCTTACGTCTTCTCTTCAGCACTGTGTCAGTGCTAGTTACAAACACTGGCTGGCTTCTCAGCATGAGACCTTAAGTTACGGGAAATGTCTCATGCTACTGGTCCATCTACCCCCTCAGTCACAGTCTGCTGGCTGGCAGGACTTCACATATATATTGCCCTGGTTAAACCAAGAGAGCCCTGGAAATCTGCATTGATACTGGCAGGAGGAGAGCTAGTGAGCTTTTGGCAGCAGGCAGAGTCTCCACAGATCAAACTTCTTTCAGCACATATTGGCTGATAAAGATCGGTTCCCGATCAATCGGTGCACCCTTGAAAAATAGTGATGTGGGGATGTTATTTTGTGGCTGTCTCTCAGATTCAATGCTGTCCTGCTCATTTGGCTATATCAGTCGTGTAGCAATCCTGCCTTGCACTTTGCTTCCTTGAACTTTGCCTAACTTTGATCAAAGACTGTGTGTGGATCTTGAATTTTGAAGTGTTAAACAACATGGTTTATTCTATCTATTTTGAATTTTACCATGATCTGATAAACACCAAATGTCTATTCATGGACAAATACAGGAGTAATGACCATTTACCTCCCGAAGAATAAGACTAAATAATAGAAAACAAAACGCCACAGCAATTAGCATGTAGCCACGCCTCCATTCATAGAGCAGAATGCCTGCTGCTTTAGGGCGTGTCTGCCTCTTTAATGGGCTGAGGAAGTGTTGAGAAGTGCGGGAAACACATTGAGGATGTATACATGTTAACTGGTGTAGCTACTCCTATAGCCAACATCATTAATACAGGGTAATATTTAAAAAAAAAACATCCATATACCAGAGAGATTTAAGGTCTACTCAGTGTGCTCCCATGAAGCACAATTAGATTTTTCCCTCATTTTCTGCCATTATGTGTAACTGTGGCCAATGTACGAATCTATGAGTTAAATTTCAAAGTATGTTTAAAGTTGGGTCAAGTGATCGTGGAGAGAGATTAGATTCAAACTACCCCAAAGCATCAGTATTTGACATAATTTCATAATTCTAGCGAGATGTCAACTGGACCCTGAAGAGTTGTGACAACATTAGTTTGGTTCCCTATAAACCTCTGTTAAACCATGCAATTTTGCTTGTCAGAAATCAGGATAATGAAAGCTGATTGACAACCGAGTGAAACTGACAGCCCGGCACCATTTCTATCTTCTTTGTTAATGTCTTCATTATAGTCTAAATGAATGAATACACTCGCTATGCTGTTGGTAGGAAAAACAAGGAACAAGGAAAATGATCCAGTTGTCTTTGAGATGGGGAAACGCTGGGTATTTACATGTGATTTTGGTATGACCCGGATCAGAGTTAAACTGCCTTTCACACGGCACCTGAAGCAGATGTGACCGGAATGAGTAGCATCGAAAGCGCTACGAGACAAAGGAGATGTAGCTGATGTTATACTGTACCTGTCGTTCCTTATTTAATCTAGCAGAACAAGAGAGTGAAAGGGAAAGAGGGAATGGCCAAGAGGTGGCAGGTGTTCAAGTCACCAACGCTGAATGTACAGAAGTAAATTGTTGGCGGAAGCAGAAGCATTTGGCAGTGGGGGGGGCGGGCATTCAGAATCAATGGATGAATTATTGATATGCTCCCCGACCCCATGCTTAGATAGGCACATAAAAACGCACGTACGCGAACACACAAATGGAAATACACACCCTCCGGTGACCTGCGGGTGTTGATCTTTGCTCCATGCAGGGCAGTTGACTCAAAGCGATGTGTTCTGCTTATGTCTGCCGATGGAATCCTTCATAATTGGACAGAAACACACACTTGAGTTAATGTCTTGAGCTGGTGAAAGCCACAGTTTAATACAGTGCGTTCTTGGCTCTTTCGTGAAAGCCCTAAGCACTTTAATCTTCCACTGCCTGAATTAAAACTCTTCGCTCACACTGATCAGAGGAGGTTTGAAACACAGCCCTACTGTACCCGTACAGCTTCGCTTGGTCATTGTATAGGTTTTTTTTCTAAGGTGAGGAAGACTGTGGCGATGATAAAGATGCAGGTTTCATTTTCTGATGAGCACAGGAAGGTTTCAGGTTCCCTGGCTTTCTGTCCTGCTGAGCAAGGACAGTTTGGGAAGAGTCAGGTGTTTCGTTTCATCGGACGGAGAGTTCAGGGATTTTCAGCCCCTGATTCTGCAGCTCAGCAGTTTCATATATTCAGCCAAACAACAACCAATCGCCAGGATTTATTGCCCTTCTGGTCTCTTGTATTGGCTTTTAAACCGAGCCACAGAATGAAAAGTCTACATTAGATATGTTTCTAATGTTTATGATTGCCTTTCATTAATGATGTATCTAGTCCGATCAATACCACAAAGGACTTACATAGTTTATATTGTGTTGCATATGAGAAGCCTTGAACCTGAATGATTCTAGATCATTTTAATAAGGGAATAAGCTGCAATAACTATTTCTACATGGTATTTTTAAGACAGAGTTGTTAAAAACAAAACGTTAAATGTCATCTACATCTAAAACAGTTGCATTGGCCATTAAAACATGTGTCTGTTTAATGTAAAAAAACTGACACTGAATGTTAAATAAAAAAAAACAAAAAAAAAAACATGTTGGCATTGGAATTTTAATAGAAAAACGTAATTTGGATGTGAATATTTTTTTGACATGACAACCCTGTCACTGAACATAATTATTTTGATTGTTTTATATCTTACCTTCAAAAATAAACCTTTTTTTTTAATCATGTGCTGAATGAAGTGAAGATAAAGCTATCAAATGTTTAATATCTTTGCCTACTTTAAAATGATCAGACAATGAAATATCGAGTAATAAAAAAGATTATGAATGTGTTTACTAGGCTCAATACCCAGCCCGAATAGAAATCTTTTGGACCCACTCTGAAATACAGGGCTATAAATGGCTCGTGACTCATAGCTGATCAGTTAGTTGATTAAAGCAAATTTCCTCTCCCATCTACACAGTAGACTTTCCACCCACCAGAATGGGCACATTTTCAAATCTCCAATCCGTTCACAAGCACAGTATGACTGTGAACCACCTCATGAGAGATGAAAACTGTTGTCACACATCCCATGGGCAACACAGAAATACTTGTGATAGTCTACATTTTCGCACTGTCTCACCACTGAGGTTTCCTTTCTATTCTAAACAATGCGGGAGCATAAATAGCACATCCTGAGAATCAATGGATTTTTCCAAGGAAAGACCTACCTAGAGTTAATTTTAACTAAACATATATTGTACTTTAATTAATGATCTGAAAAGCATGTATGTATGTAACATCAATGTAGCAGAAACACCATTGAAATACTCAAGTAACGTACTTGTAATGTGCAAGTACCTGTAAATTGTACTGAAGTACTGTACTTGAGTAAATGTACTTAGTTTACTTTCCACCACTGGTCTCTACTAAACCACTCCTTCTCTATCAAGCCATGAGATTCGTGCTACAGCTTTGTTCCAGTTCTGGACCATCATTTCAATGAATTTCAGAAAAGATTTTATCTTGATTATCAATATTTCACTGATAACATTTAGCAATAACCAGTATGATCAACTCTGTCACAGAGACTAAAAGATGGGGATGTTCTTTATTGACTATTACGCGTTGCTTCTCACAAATAAGTTAACGTTAACCAGCGTAGCGTGAAATTACCGCTAAACGGGCTCAAAACTGTATCGTCTCCTGCCGAGCTGCAGAAAGATACTCTGATGCTTACGCCGATACTGTTATGTCTGCAATAGGTCTATTTAAGGTAAAAGCAGCTGACAGATTAATCGGCTAGTGAGTGGACCTTAAGTTTGAATTTGAGTTTTAGTCAAACTACTGTTTCTGAGCCCCTTAAATGAACTCTCTCCCTCTGGGTTAAGGCTTGAGAAAGACAGTGTTCATGGCTAAAAGAAACTAATCGTGACACAGAAGTCAAAGTTGGTGGTATGTACAGTAAACCTCCTACCCTGAAATTTGTCACAAAAGTGTAAATAAGGTCATTTTCACTATTTAAAGAAATGATGAATGGTATCAATTTCCTGCCGAGGTCTCATAAGTTTGCTGTGCATGTATGTGCTGCCTGCAGGATAAATCTTTTTGAATTTCATGCTATTGCTCTAACACCATCTTCAGATCAGATTTTACATACTGTTTTACCGACTTCTGGTGAAGCTGTATGAATAACAAAATAGTACGCTTGTTCCAATCCAACATTTAGGTATTGTCATCAGCATTTAAAGGTATTGGGGCTGGTTTGGACTTGTGGTCTTGTTTGAAAATAGATGTTTATAAATGAGGAGATCCTGGTCAGTGGAGGTGGATTAGGGAAAATCAATTCTGATACGAGGACTGCCATCGACCGCCGTGACAATTACTGGGTTACTCCTCTGCTGTCTGGTCTGATTTGTCTAGAAATAACTCTTTAAGGATAAAGAGGAAGTACACAGGGTGCCTCGCTGATCCAGTGACTGTTCACACTGTGACTCAGCTCAACAGGAGACAAAGGAGTCAAGCTCAAAATCTCCATTTACTCTTCAGTTAACGTGTTCATGCTGTAGACTTTTCCCAAATCTTCAGTATCTGCAATTTTTATGCTGAGGTTAGAGAGAATTAGGATTAGGTTTAGGTTATTGTAAGGATTGAGATTAAGTATACATGGGTAGGTTTGTGTGTGTGTGTGCGTGTGTAATATAAATACCCGACAGACCAATATATCCAACATCATCAGCTGTTTTGAACCACTGAAGCATGCTTTCCATTTCTGTGTGTATTCATGAGTGAGATTTTTAGTTAGTGTGTGTGTGTGTGTGTGTGTGTGTGTGTGTGTGTGTGTGTGTGTGTGTGTGTGTGTGTGTGTCTGACCCTTCCATGCTGCCTCTTTCTTTGGACGGCTAACAGCAACACAGATGGTCTGTGAGGATGACACCCAGACGTCGCCATGGCGACCCAGAGCCTTGCCCGCCAAAAAAGAAAACCTTTAGCTGAAAACATCTGAGGCGACATCTGAGGCTCTGGCAACGTCTTCTCACATGTCCGTATCTGTCCTTGTCTCCGTAAAGTGAGAATTTAGTTCACTTTGACAACGAGGAGCAGCACTACGATCCCTATGTGATCATTTCTGTTTCAATCAATCCCTGACATGGGCAGAGCTGCACTCCCTTGATATGAGGTCAGGGTGTGGCTATTCCCCGGACACCTATGATTCTGTTATTGTCTTGCTGTGTGAGTGTGTCTGTGTGTGTGTGTGTGTGTGTGTGTGTGTGTGTGTGTGTGAGTGATTGAGGTTGTTTAAAAGATTAGGTTTATAGGAGGTGAAGCATCTTGTTGCTCTCTTCTTTTACTCAATGAAAACCAATAATACAATGCAGAAATGTAGGGATAAAAAGATGAAGATACAGATTCTGAGCAAAAACGTTCGGGCTGTGGACAGAAAAAAGTGTTTAATGGTCATTTAATCTCAATATGGTGTGGTAACTGATGCGTTAGATGTGCACTCATATCAGGACATTACTTCAATCAGTCTTCCCTCTGCTCAGACTCCTGCTGCCGTAACAGATGACGACTGAACACAGTGGAGGCATGGCATTTTTTACAGGGCTACCTCATTAAGTGCTTCACTAGCCGTCAGCCTCATGCACACCTCTTGGCCACGTTATGATTGGACGATTCCTGTACGGTGTAGGGAACATTTGATTGATAACACATGATACTGAACTGGCTTGTATTCAGTGTGTGTCAGATGGTCTGTGTTGAAATTTAAGAAGACAAAGTAGGACTTTACTAGAAATATTCTGGCTCTTGAGTTTTTTTATTTTTCTTGCAGATAGTTGAAGACGTCTGTAAAGTGCATATCTCTTTTTTCTTAGGAAGTAGGGTGTCTCAGGACCATAATACATTTTAGCAACAGTGACCGCTCGTAACCCTCAGTTTAAAGTATACCTGAGAAAAACCATACAGCTCTAACACTGAGTGGTAGGGACAAGAGGTGTCTTTGGATTGGGCCAAAGTTTTTCATTTCCATTTTGTAATTTTATAATTGAGGTAAGCATAACATGTCTATTGCCCAGTCCTGCTTTACATATTCTCAGAGTTGGATCTTTTCCAGTGACTTCAATGCCGGACCAGTTATCATTCAAGAGTTCTATTTAAGCTCAATAGCCCAAAGTGAACATTGATGTTAAGTGACAGTTTTGAACAGCAGCTCTGTGGTGAAGTGGGAGTGCTCAGTCTGACACTAAGCAGGCATCTCCCATCAACATATGGATGGCCAGGGATTATTTATTGATGAGAGCAGCTATCCATTAGTTATGTCTTGGGACTCTGGGGTGGCACATGGATCAATGGAAGTTCTCTGGTTCCGATGATGCAAGGTGTTTGGGCAAGTCAGAGGGTTTTGGCCTCGGCGGGAGGTCACAGAGGCAGTTTTGTGTGGTTTCACTTTCCAGACGGCTCCCAGGAGAAGTTCTCTTTCCACTGCGGTGTTAAACGTGAACTTGATCGTCTAGTGAGGTGCAGTTCTGAGACGTTGAGCATCCCAGCTGGCTGAATGGTTGCATGCTAAATGTCTTTTTAAAACCTTTTAACAAAGGTTGTGCGAAAATATCTCACAAGAATGAAACAGCACTTAAATGTCATGAATGTGTGGACAACAGTATAATGTAATGGAGGCAGGTTGCTTGCTATATTGAAATAGGTGTACATTATTTTTCACCTTTGCTCACTGTACATTTCTGTCCTGTCGGTTTCACTTACTGCGCTTGTTAAGTCAATGACAGCAAACCGGCTTCTTATTATTGGCTCTTTTTATCTGCTTCAATTTCACTGATGCTGCTAAATAGCCGATAATATACATTTCCACGCAAATAAATTATTATGCATATTGTGCATTCCTGGTTCGCATCACAATCAGTGCATTTACAGGAAGGATGTAAGCCAGAGAATATCTCTCTGTGTTTCTCTGCAGCCCATGTGGGATGTTCAGTAGACGGGAGATGAAGAGTGAGTGCAGAGTGTCCATAAGTAATTGATCTCTCAGACAATTCTTAATTGGGTCACCACATACAGTACACTTGGCCGTCGTTATACCTGGGCAACCTGCTGAATTAAATCGTATATGTAGGAAATACTGCCCTTCTCTTTTAATACTTTCACACTGACATGAAGTTGGATCAAACAATAATCACAGATGTTGACAACAGTCAAATGGCATGTGCATTGGCTTCTCAGCCAGCCTCAACAACCAATACAGTATTTATGTCTGAGCTGTCCAGTCTTTCTACGTTTTAGTGATCTCAAGTTCTGCTTCAGGCTTTAGAATACATCAAATTGAAAACAAATTTTGAAAAGTAATTGCAAGGTTACAGTATTTTCTCTTTTTACTATGTTCTTCATACTGTCATTGGAAACTAAAACACTCCATTGCAGTCGATGTGGAGGACAATCACAGTTTACTGACTGGCTGAAATCTGATATTTAATGAAACGTTCTGCCTTTGCGGCAGTGATTGAGCGACACATTCAGCAGGCCCAACAATCAGCCACAGAAAACAAACGTCTCAGGAATGTGATATTGCTCCCTTGTGCTTTGTTCTTCTCCATCGCCCTTAAATGGAGTGAAACTGAACCTAGTGAGGTTGGAGACAACAATTAGCTGCGATCCCTGTGCATTCAAGAACATAAACTGACAGTGTAACCCTACCCACAGGTTTGTTTTCTTTTTTCACAGAATCAAGATTAGGGCAACTATAGGTACACAGTGTATTGAGTTGAATCTAATAGTGCCTGGGTGTAATTCCAGCCCAATGGGAAAGTGTATAAGTCATTACTGTATTATATTCTTTTGCTAATATTATCTAACCTCAGCTATCATTATCTACTGGTCATACCAGACCGAGAAAAGTTGTCCCTACGAAGCCTCTGATTTCATTGACTTGACTTTTTATTGCTTACTTTTAATTTCTAAGAAAAGATTGTATTGTTTTTTTCAAAGGTTACATAATCTTGCTTTGAGATGAAGTTGTAGCCTTTAATCTTGAGGGAATAGATGAAGCTGATGTGAGTAGTGGTTTTAATTCATCTTCCTCTGGCTCATATGAATTGTCGTACTGTTCTACCTTTGATTTTTTTTTTTTGAGTTGATGCTGAATGGGGTATTTTAATGCAGAAAGGAAGCTTTAGCTATAGATTTAGCTTCCTCTCCAGCCTCTGGAACAAAATGGAACTGTGGACCTTTTGACCTGCTGCTAATCCCTGTTTAATGGTGCAGGTACAGACATCACAACATTTTTCACTTTGTTTTAATTAAGGTACTTCATATTTTGTTCTCCAGGCCTTATCACCTGAGATGCCACATGGGCTCTGTGGGTAACACTGTGGGGAGGTATACAGTCGCGCTGGTGTGGCACGTTGAAGTTATCGATTACACAAATACGTGTGTCAACACAGAGGCTGTAAGCAGTACTACCGCAATACTGGAGCACTTGAAGCAGAGGCATCCCGAGGTGACTGGATTCACATTGGATCTGGGAGTGTGGCGAAACACCGCAGGTTGGTGCCGCGGTGTGGGAGTGTCACTCCATGGTCCATGTGTGTGACATGTTGGGAACCCTGCTGATCAGTTTGCCAAAAGACAAATCTTACACAGATTACTAGTTAAGACCGGGCTATTTTTAGTTGTATGCAGTGCATACTTTGTCATATTTGCTTATTGATGATTGAAGATGATTGAATGAAAAATGTAAATATAAATGACAGGTTTAAAAAAAAAAAAATGGATGAATTTGTTGGTATATTAAGCGAGTAAGACAAAAATAATAGATTAAATCAAAAATATAATCAAAAGATTAATCGATTAATGGGAAAAAAATGACCGATAGATTAGTCGCTAAAAAAAATTATCACTAGGTGCAGCCCTGGTATACAGAGAGACACACAAGGAAGGGTTACCAGGTTACAACAGAGATAGTGTGTGTGCGTATCGTGCTGGGTCGCAGCCCAAAGGAAAGATTTCAAAGAGCACCGTGTGTGAGGTGGCCTTGATCCAGCTTGATTAAAAATCATATTGTGTAACCTTTGCCTTTCAAAGTGAAGACAGGTGTGTGTATGTGTGTGTCTGTGTAGTAGGTGTTTATTAATCTCCCAGGGCATGCCCACATGCAATCTAAATATACACCGCATACTGTAGAAATACAGCAGATCTTATTAGATTTACGGTATTAACTAGTCTCCTTCCAGTGAAATGTCAAGGCCATGACTCAGTGTGACACCTGGTTGAATCGAATTTCTCTGTCTGACTTTCTAAATGCTTTTCTAAATCAAATGTATTATAATGAAAGCCTAAACCTAACCCTAACCCAATTTGATTATCACAATATTCAACACTATTTGACTTGAATGCATCAAGAGGAAGAAAATAAAGTTGCAAAATCCTGTTCTAGTTTTCTCTTTAACACCCATTCTCAACCTCACTCTCAATCCTCCCTCTAATCTCTTATTTACTACAGGATGTAAAGAATTACTGGATAAGCTCCAACATTCCTGTAAAAAGATTGAATTCCCTGTGTGGATTTGTGAGATGCAGTTCCTGAACTGACACCAGGTTTTTGGGTTGCTGCAGTATTGTGTCCTCCGTTGATATAGAGCTCTACCATAGAATGAACAATAGGGGTGCCCCAAGCTGATCAGGGACAGACTCATCGGGGCCGATCATGGCGTTTCTAATGGACAAATATATAGTAGTCTGGTAGGTACACCAGCCTGGGGACTTAAGGAACCCTGTATTCAAGACTACACCGATCAGCCAAAACATTTAAATGATTGACAGGTGAAGTGAACATTGATCAGCCAAAACATGCACCATGGTAGCGCATGTCAAGTGGCCAACCCAAACCCTAACCAGACCAAGTACCAAGTACACCCCCTCATGTCAATGGCACTCGCATATGACAGGACAATGCACCCTGCAACACCACAAAGACCTTACACAACACAACATTTTATTGTAACGAGATGATCAAAGGTAATGATCCATTCACCTGTTAATCTTTTTAATGTTTTAGCTCACTTGTGTCACCTGAAGAAAACCTCAGAAGGTAATGGATTGGAAGCTGAATTGCACTGAATTGCATGAATTTTTCGCCAAGATCTTGTATTGATGATGGGAGAGTCGGGTCGCTGTGTAAAGTCTTGTCCAGCACATCCCAAAGATTCTCAATGGGCTTAAGGTCTGACTCTGTGGCAGCCAATTCATGTATGAAAATGATGTCTCATGCTCCCTGAACCACTCTTTCACAGTATGAGCCCAATGAATCATTGTATTGTCATCTTGGAATATGCCTGTGCCATCAGGGAACCCGGTCATTCAATACATTCATGTAGTCAGCTGGCCTCATTTTTGGGCACATAACATTGCTGAACCTAGACCTGACCAACTGAATCAACCCCAGATCATAACATTGCCCCCACAGGCTCGCACGGTTGGCGCTAAGCATGATGGCTGCATCTATTCATCAGCCTCTCTTCTTACCCTGATGCAAACATCACTCTGGAACAGAGAAAATCTGGACTCATCAGACCACAAAACCTTTTTCCATTGCTCCACAGTCAGATCTTTAAGCTCCTTGGCCATTTTTTCCAATTAGCCTCACTGATAAGTGATTCTCTTGAGTCTTTAGTTGTTTTCTTTGCTTTATACAGGCCAATAATTTGACCCTTCTGAAACAGAGTAACATCTTTCCCACGACCACAGGATATGTCTTCTGACATAGTTGTTTGTATGAGAAGCTACATACTGCATCAGTTTGAATAATATCAGGTTAAATAACTTGTTGCCAGGAAGGCTCTTACCTATTTGCTTAGTTAAATCCAGGTGGTGACTTTTTGTGGGGCCAGGACTGATTGCAAGGCCTTATTTGAACCATATATAGACTAAATATGGGTGTGTGCTTCACGCGAATGGCAGTAGTGGGATTGATTTAGGTGTGATATAGCTGCTGGAACAATAGAAAGAAGGGGGTTGGGGTGTGGATAGATGGGGACTGGAGAAAGGGGGAGGCTCTCAGTTCAATCGAGTGTGAAGGAGCAGGAGGAGACAAGTAGACTTGATGTTGGTAGTCTGTGTCATCCCCCGATGAGTTTGTATGTGTTCATGCATGCTGTCTAGATGAGGAAAAATAGCAGCGAGCAAAAAGCTGGAGAGAAATTACCTTGAGGTAGACTGAAACATAGAGCATTTTCATATTAAATGGCAGAGTGCTCTTTGCAGCTGTTTGATTAATGGGCAGAGATTTCGGCCTGAAATAAGTATATATGGACACAAGAATATGCGCGTCACATCTTTCTAGCAGTTTTTTAACTCGCATAGAAGTTAAAATTTTCTGCACTGCTCGGCATTGTGGGCGTTTCTCTGCGCTGGTCAGTTCTGTTCCCCTCTGTCCGGTCAGACAGCTGTTCTTTACAATGAACTCATGAATTTATAATCTATGGCTGTTATGTATGTGTTCCTGGATAAACAGGACATTGCTTCTTGTGCAACAATGACGTGGCTGGTTAAATGTACACTATATATGTCGCGTTTTTTCTTATGGCTGGAATTCTGATACATTAAGGGCCCAATTGGCCGTAAGAAACGAGTGTTAAGTCAGGACTTAAGTTTGACTTGCACTGTCAGATGTGAGACTTAAGTTAGCCTTGAATTTAATTGCTCCCGCAGGCTTCCAGACAGCTCTGGGATCATCAAGTTAATCTGTTCTCACCCTGTCACTTCTGGCAAGACTGCTATTATATCAGTCCCAAAATGTGTTGTTTTGTGCGAAGCATTAATGGACCACGACTTGCATTTCATTGATGACCCTGTGTTGTTCAACTGTGAACAAATCAACCTTGTATATTGTGTCAGAAGTGTCATGATTTTGTCACTTCCTCTCTTGTTTACTTGAAGATGGATTACTGACCAGATAAATGGGGGCCAGTGGAGAGAAGTGACGGAACAGATGCTCTTTTTTTTTGCAGTCCATGCTGAAGGAGGTGGTCTAGACTGAAATGTCTGTCGTCTCTACCGTCATTTGATTGTTCCGACATATCACCAGTGTGGTCAGATTTTGCAGTGTTACAGAGACAAAAAGAGTCTCTCAGTTTACCTTGACACATAGATGATCTTGATGATAGCGAATGTGACTGCCGCTGTTGAGCAGTTTTTGCACAGTGTCAAGTAACACATCTGACACATAACTCCTCAGTGCTGCTGAAAGAGAGAGAGTCGTTCACCTCCCACTCTGTGGATGCACCGGACCACTCGCAGCCAAGTGCCGAAAACTTTCAGTACTCTCTCAACCCAGTGGGCTTGGAGGGGTTGACAGTAACAAGACCTGTCAGATTCAATGCAGCCAATCAGAATAATATCCCAGAATGCCTCAGTCTATACATATGGCTGGCTGCTGATGTACCATCTGTCCTCTCTTTACAGAAGGGGGAACAGCCTCGAATCTTTCATCACTCCCCTGACTTCTAAGAGGTTTAGGTTACTGCAGACAGTTTCTGAAGGATGTTGCATCTAAGACAGGCTCATTATTCCTTTGTGTGCCAAAAGGTTGAATCTAATAGTTTAGTCAGTTTTGATACACTTACTGTATTTTCCCTGCACATGCCGAGTAGTTTTGAGACATTTTAACAGAGGAAATGTTTCATGTTAAATATTTACTGGGTTAAAACACTGGTGTGATTGTGTTAGTCCAGTGTGTTAAGATTCTTAGAGACGGGCTCTAGGCCACAAATAATACAAATCTATGAATGAAGACAGTCAGGAACAGAATCAATGAGAGTAAAGAGGCTGTTACACAGCAGCCCTACATAATGTAACCACTCAACAAGTCAGCCTCTGAGTGGATAGTGTTTAACCCCAGCCTCACTAGAGACAGCAGGTATGGAGACCACATTGCCCCCCACCCTGCATCAAAACCTTTCTTTTTGTGGCTCTGACCTCCACAGCAGAATGCCTCCCTCTGACTTCCTGATTGAAGATTGACCTTCTTTGGAGGCAGACGGCTTCACAGGGGATTTGTTGAGATCTGCTGTGGTGTGAGATTCTGTTTTTTATTGGACTGGAGGCCTTATAAGGGCCATTCTTTCTTTCTTTTCTGTTCTGTTCTGAAAGTTCCCTGATCCCAGTTGTGTATCTCTTCATTTTGTGCTGTTATTTGCAGTGTTTTGAACTGAATCATAAACCTCAGGCTACGGTCTGCAACTCTTCTGCTTTAGTTAATTTTTAGCTGTGTGTGTGCCATGTCCTGTTGGCCAGGGGCTGAGAGCTCAGCTGAAGAGATAAATAACTGAGGTGGGTGTATGTGGGTCTTCCTCCCTAATTTCACCCATGAATTTTTATAACAGTGGAAGGTACAGCGTATTCCTGCCCTTTGACAGTATCAGGACATTGAAGATGTCTTTTGAATCTGAGGGTCAGATTGATTGATTGTCTCTCATTTAGGACTGCAGCTATCGAATATTTTTAGAATCGAGTATTCTACCGATTATCCCATCGATTAATCGAGTAATCTAATAAAAAATCATTTTGCATTATTAAACAACAATACCAACTAATGCATAATGAAAATGACAGGCCTGTTAAATAGACCAAGCAATTGGCTTTTATTCCTGAAAAAAACAGGTATTTATTCCAACTATTCCAAACAGCGGGAGTAAAGGTGTGTGTTTGTTTATGAGCATGCGTGCGTGAGGGAGTGAGAGAGACGAGATGAGTGTGTGTGTGTGTAAAGGAGTTATTTGGTGTACGCTATTACTCTCCTGCAATTTAACACGAATTACTTTCCACATCTTAACATAATATCTAACGTTAGTCATACCAACATCAGGCTACAGTCTCCACGAATACCATACGCGCTAATTAGCGATGGAAGGCTACGTTAAATTAGCTAGCATCAATGTTTAC
>OMLP01013288.1:0-16487 GCA_900302685.1 Spondyliosoma cantharus | reverse complement strand
ACAAACAGCCTGGTAAACATCATGAAACATTTAAAGGAGGCAGAGCAGCCTTCTCTCTAATTCACACAGGCAACCCGGAGATGCACAAAAACAGCTGCTCCCATAGCTCGCCCCTGTGGAGAGGTTTCACTCCGTGTGTGCACGCGTGTACTGTATATGCCTTTACATGTGTGGGAGTCTAGATGTGTGCACGAGGATTAGGCATGTATGTTTGTGCATACATGACAGCGATGTGTATCTGCGTTTGTACAGGAAGGTGCTTTTCTTTTCATACCGCAAGTATCTAGGACTAAGTCGGGGGTCTTAACGCGAGAAAATCACACGCAAGCACTGTAGAATAAGTTGGCATATGTGGGCAGATTAACATATTTGGCAAGTGCCTCGTTGGGCGGGTGAGGAAACAAATGAACGGATTAGAATCACAACTCACTCAGCTGGAGGTCTGCGTCAGTGCCTTGTACAAGACAAAACCCTCTTCGCTGATTCCTTCTAACTCTGGCACAGGAGACTGTCTTGTGTTCAACATTTATAGTTATTTGTAAAGCTGGATTGTCCCGGTGGCTGGGCAGAAGGGAGCGAAGCTGCTATGAGATCTCACCTGTAAACATCTCACAACTCTGTACCTCCCTTAAGCCCACAGACGTTTACATCTTGTCAAAGTGTGATGTCCCGATAACACCTTCCCTCGCCTTTTGCTGTACAGTATAGTTCCAAATGTGCTCTTACCGGTCTCCCAAAACGTCAGACTTTGTTGTTGTTTTTCCTGAAAATCAATAAGTTGATTACCGGGATGTACAGGTTTTCGGAAGGCCACATTTTTGAGCCAGTGGACAGGTTCCCTGCTCTTTCCTCTCCTGTCTTTTCACTGTGAAATATCCATTAAAATCAATGAATAATGAATTAAGGCGTGCAGCCTCTTACTCCCTTTAATAAAATGTAGCAAGCGGAACAGCTTATTCAGTAATGTCACGCATAATTAGCCGTGCTGCCTAGACCACCTTCATGCAGTAATCTTTCGAGGCCTGACCTGCATTCTGTTTCCCCTCTTTTTTTTTTCCCCCTGCGCTCATCCCTCGCTCATCTCCATCTCCTCTGTCACAGATCTCCCTACGCATTTCTCCATCTCTCTTTCTCTCTTTAGCGCGTTTGGATTTTGTGCTGAGATCATAAACCAAGAAAAATCCCTTCAAGTGTGCGGCTCAGACGACATTCACGCGAGCACACTGCTCAGATGAAGACAACAAACAGGCGTGAGTGGGTGAGCACTTGCAATGATAATAGGCCCCCCGTGCTGAGCAGACTCCCATGTGGTGTGGCAAACTATTTACTCAGTAAATTTGCGAAAGTGTACATATGATGGCATACGTTCCATAGCAAGGCTTGTGAAATCTCTTTCCAGACTAAACATTTGAACATTTCACAAAGCCAGAATGAGACACTAGGTATTAAAACACCATCTCTACTGTGTATCAGTAGACCATTGCAGCAGTGCTGTGTGGGCTTCAGTGTAAGCCACAGCGAGGCAGCTACTTACACTACGATCAATACTACTAGGCCCTGTTAGGAGGGGATCGATCAGCTTAAGACTTGATGTGGAACAGTCTCTTTCTCTCTATATCTCTCTGTTTCTCTGCCTGTCTTTCTCCATTTTCCCTGACTCTGTTCTCCGCCTCACACCACCATCATTGATCTCGGGGCGATGATAGGGAGCGTATCTTCTCTGTAGGGGCGAAGAGGTCAATGCTAAACCTGGCCGAGACTCCTGATGATCAGGACAACGTGCGGAAAGAAGGATGGCAGAGAGGAACCGCTATGCCTGTGCGAATCTGCATGAGCAAGGAAGCACGCCATCCCTTTGTTGAGACGAGCTCCCGTTCACCGCTGACACTGCGGAGACTTCAAGTTGAGAATATCGCCTGCTGCAAAGGGTTGGGCCGAGGCTGGCTTCCCTCACAGCGGGGTCTGGTTAGTCTAAACTAATTGCGAGGACCACTGATGCATATGAAAGAGAGAGAGAGGGTACACACAGACAGATGCCAAATGAAAGGCACCATCTCCTGCTGCTGCTGCTGCTGCTGCTGCTGGCCGGCACCTGGATAAGAGAATTTATTCACGTTCTCCGACATTCGTTGGTTCGGAGGAATGATGTCGAGTGTTTACAACTGGAAAAAAAGCCAGAAGTACTACATGGCATCAGGCGTGTTTTTAACCCTTATCGAAACTGACAAAATGTGTTCGAAAGTGTCCGGCAAAACACTCACCTCAGGAGTGGTGCAGCGTGACTAGCATTCAGTCAAGAAAGCAATAACATTTAGCTCGATGTTATTTTGATGTTTAAAGCCAGACAGCCAACATCACCACCACTACTGAAATAAAGTGGTCAATTTCTTTTCCTACCTCTCTGCTTCTACTTTCTGACATCCAAAACAAGAACTACAAGTAGAACTGGTCTTTGCCTGTCTGTCTCTATGAAGGACAGTAGCCCCGGTATTAACATCCACCCCGAGTGATCCGGTTCCAAGTGGACAGCTTGAGGCCTGACAGTACACACACGGCTCTATAGGCAAATAAACATATACATTAATGGGACAAACAGATTCAATGTTTTCTTTTACATAAATAAGGAAAGGTTCTCAAGTATGTTTGCCGAGTTAACATGAAGGCCCGGCAGCTGAGAATGTATTGCAGATGGCGTTTCACAATGTTTGTAAAGCTTCCTCTAGCTCCATAACTCACAAAATTGAGCGATTTCTAAAAGGAAGTCTGGGGACTTTCTCCACTGGCTTCAGGTAGTTGCCTATATTTTGGTCATTGTTTACTGTATTTGCTAACTTTGACATGTTTACTTCATGTTTACCGTCAGTAAAATGTTGTCTCTCTTCATAAATGTTGTGTCAATGATGCATTTAGTTTAGACAGTTTGTTCAAACAGCAGCTAAATGTTGGCAGGCAAGACGCACTTTAGACACAGACAGGCTTGTACAGCCCTGCTGCAACAAGCTGAGACTTTGGAGAAGGAAGGAAACAACTTAATGTATTGCATTTAATGCTGAATTTACAAGAAAACGTGGATAAATTTGAATTTGTTGCAGCCGTTTTGAAAAATTCAACAGTTTTCTCCTCATTAAACAAATCTCAGAATAACACAATTTGTAAAGGAGCTGGGGATATTTCATTTAGAAGTTCAGTGCTTAGTTGAAGCAGCGTGGAATCGATTGTGCCTGTTGTTGTGGCTTCTTTCCGCTTGTTCCACAGAGGCCTTCAGATGAGTAACTGGTCATTCAGTGTGACCCGTACACGCTTAAAATAATGTGGTCGCATCTGGCTCAGACCATCTCTGAATGAGGTCTGAGTGATTGGATCTCAAATGCGTCCTCATCTGAGATGTCCACTTGTGATTGGCTCACTCGGAACTCGTGTTAATTAGCAGCTGTAACTTAGACCTTATATGTGGCAGTATTTTATCTAAAAAGATCCGTGATGCACTGCTGCTATTGTCAGAGCTCAACCTTCCACTATGAATCGGATGTATTGTTAGCATATTACAAGGTAACGCAAAAGTAGAGTAAAAAAAGGAAACTCCACCATGACCTTCTGGGGTGGCGTATTGTGTCATCTCATAGACTCATTGAATACCCTGTGCATGTGCTTCACCAGCATATCTACAACCCAAGGTAGCATTATGGCTTCTGGTCTGTTTTGTCCTGACTTGTACGTGGGTGTAATTTTATATTTCTGCTGGGCTGCGAGCTCAGTCAAACTCCTGCTGAGCACACAGAGGTACTATGAATTAACTCATCGAGTGTAGACACTGCCGGAGGACGAGCTGCTCCCGTTGTTCTGCTTAAGCGTGCGCAGATGTAGTGTGTCACAGTTTCTATTTCAATTTTCTTCACCCTCGTGGTTCTTGAGACACACCAATAAGTACCATGCTGACAAAGTTATGAATTTGTTGAGTTTATTGCCTCCCATGGATGGAGGAGAGCTAAGGTAATGTATGAGGGATGGCTTGAGGAGGGAGGGTGGTGGGATAAAAGGAGGAAGGTTGAGGGATGAGGGGGAGATGGATAAAGGATCAAGGTCCTTTTGTTGAGGGATGGGAGAAGAGGAGGTTGAGTCGTGGGAGGACGAATGATGGACAGGTGTCGGCTAGAGGTTGGAACCAGTCAGGTAGAGTCTCAGACCGCTTCTCTCACACCTGATGTTCCTTTGGTGGTGCCCCCGTGGTTTCTGTATTCGGACAAGAGAGAAACAAAAAGAGAACACCGGTTTCCGAAAACACATCCTAAGGTCATGAAATACCAATGCTTTGGGTTAGAATTCTGGGCTGAATCACGACCCAAAGTAAAGCCATGATGATCGGATGAACTATCGGCCTGTCACGTCTTCAACTTCAAACCTTCAGCTCGACGAACCATAAGACATAGCCGAACTCCATCCACAAAAGCCTGCAGTGCTGTTCTTTGCTCTTCTTTCAGAAAGAACAAATCCACTCTGGCGCTGATATAACTAAACGAACAGTAGCTTCTATCGCCGTCGCACACCTAAACCCAAACCCGTAGCTTCCAGTAGCTTCCTCATACGATGCTGGTCGGTCCGACTGTGTTACAGACACAAATGCACAACCTGAAGCCCTGCGAGGTTGTTTCTTAAAGGGATCTCTTGACCTTGCATGATCTCATACAAGATGTAACCATTGTTTAGAAGGACCAAGAAACACTACACCACTAAGTAGACAGTGGCTATAGGATGATGGGTTCAAAACTGGTGAGGTCGCCAGATCTAAGGGCAGGTTATGGGATGCGGCACCTCATCGCGGCACCGTCGTCGCTCCTCATCCGACATGCCGTAGCTGCAGCGAGTGTATCCACAATCTGTTGAGGGGCATAACTAATTTACATTGAACACATTAAGAATGCTTATGTAACTAATCCTGACAGTTGAATCATTACTGCCGTGTCTTCTTAGCAGCGCAAGTGCAACTGTCCAATATTCAGAGGCGAAGAAAGATGAATTAGAGGATCAGAGAGAGACGGTGGCTTACCAGACGTATAAATAAACTCTCGCCACACAGGCATGATATTTTGGGGGTTATGTAAAGGGGCTAATCACGGGTATGTCTGTGTTTTTCGCTGACCGCTTTGAAACAAATCTAAAAGCCTCAGGCTGAGGCAGAATGATACCTTAGCTCCTCCGGTCTGCAGGCTCCCCTCGGCCGCTGGTGCAGATTTAGTCAACAATTTGTCGGTTAGAAAAATAGGAGCCGCAGTTCTTTCTCTTGTTTTCGTTTTGGCCATTATTTACTTGCAGAATGAAAGGAAAGGAGAGGAAATATAGTGTGCTCCTCTGTCTAACCCATTTTCAAATCCTGTCAGTTATGCTCTGACACTCACAGCAGTCTCACAGAAATGAAAAGACACGGCAACACGAGTTTTGCTTTTCTGACAACAGCGAGCAGCTAAATAAACGTCTGACAAGTAGCTTACTTTGATGCAATTTCAGTCTACTTCTGAACACATTTGTTTGCTAAGACATATGTTTCCTTAACACAATAGTGTTTATATTGCGTTACTGGTTTAGAGTCGCCTTACAGCACGGTAGGGCTTTTTTTTTTTTTTTTCCCCTTTTCACGTTTGCAGGTGTTAATACAGACGCAGAAAGGTGCCTGTGAGAGCCTAGGCAACGTGGTGACAATAGAGACGCTGCTGTATTGTAACCTCAGCAGTCCATTGTGCTTAGCTCTCTTCACACTGCAGTCGAAGAATCTCGCAAACATAATGTCACAGAGGCCGTACTCCCTCCTGTTTGTGTTCCCGTCACTTTCCAACTCAAGCTCTCGCCCTTGTGCGAGCTTCATCATTAGGGTGGAGAAATTAGGTGAACCTGCGGGCCATGCGACGCTTTGTATCGGCAGACCTGCTGATAACATGCTAGCGAGCTCCAAAAACAAACCCGCTCTAATGATCTCTCAAAATGTTAGAAGTGTTATTGCGCACTGAAGCCAATTAACCGTGGATGTGGCGGATTGCTGTTGAGATAACGAGCCTGGAAGGGACAGCACCGGGCCACCGTCTGAGCCCTATGTTAATGAGCCAACGCTTTCATTAAACCTGCCACCATCGGCTGTCAGAAGTATCCTGAACTCCTGGTGTGCTTCGTTTACCTGGCGGACAGTTCGATTAGCCTAAAAGCCTCCGACTCAGGGCTGATTTACATTTCCACTGTCTGGTTTTTGGAAATGCAGCCCAAGATTAAACCTCTTAGAGATGTACAGTTGCCGAGTGCGGTCGTAAATCAACCCACCTTGACTAACACTGACATGCAGCAGCCCGTTCTATGCATACACGCTTCTCTGACAAACTTTTTTGTAGCCATTCAAGAGGAGTTTTGGGTCCCTATGGGGTTAAAAGAGTCGATATAACAGACAAGCGTAAGGCAGACGGAGCACTGCGGTTACAGCTGAGATACACACTGCTGATATTGCTCATATTGATTTGATTATAAACACCCCGTGAGTGTGTGGGTGCAAGCATGTGTGTGTGAGCATGCTCATATTGATTGAGTCAGACACTTGCACACTGTGTGTGTGTCGTATGTGCTTTATGACCCGCTGTAATTAGCTACAGAGCCACTGGAGGACATGCAGACGCCTCTATTTCCTCTTTATATTGGCCTGTAAAACTCCTCTTCATGGTAATGTAGTTTTGGCTCTGCTGGTGCATTCCGAGGTGTTTACCTGCCTCTGTTATTACAGTGTGTGTGTGTGTGTGTGTGTGTGTGTGTGTGTGTTTGTTTGGGACATGTGCGCACACACATTTTCCAGGATGAGCCATCTGAGCTGATAAACGGAGGGAAAAGTCATGGGCGATGCTAGCTGGTAATATGTATTCCAGGTGTGTCTCTGTAATCTCTTAAAGTGCAGTTTTGCATTTGAAAGCAGATTGCATGCCCGTGCAGCCCCTGGGCAATTACGAGGCAAGTGTCAACAGTCGACCTTGGCCAAGTCTTAATGCTCCTTTGGCCGTCTCCAGCCCTTGAACTAACGACATCACTTCCTGAGTCTTAGGAGACAGCGAAGTGAAGAGTTTTTTTGATTTTTCCTCGAGCTGCTCTCAATAGCAAATTGATTAACTAACTTAAGCAATACTCCTCAACGAAAAAGTTTGTTTGCTCCTGTGACAATGAGCCAACAGACGTATTAATGATAATGATCTTGGAAGGAATTGGTGTTTCTGTTGGAGCAGTACAGGCCCTCACATGCTGTCCAACTGAAGCTGGATGAGGAAACAGACGCATAACAAAGGTACAGTTCCAACAGACACATTAACAAATCCTGACAAAAAAAAAGCAATTTCATATGAGCTTTTTTAAAAGAGTTAAGTTGTAGCAGCTGAAAGCTATAATTATTCACGTTCCCTGATTCCCCTCTCTCAGAGTGATTTAATATTCTCTTACAGGACGACAAAGAAGTAGAATGAAAAATAGAAAAAAGACACCATTAATTCTGAGTGCTACATGGGAATGCCAATGTCAGTCTGTCGGATTGAAGGTGTTCTACTTTGGCTCCCAGACAATAGATCCTAACGACTCTGTAGATGCCCTGACTTTTCATCAAGCCTAGTTAAGAGGTTTACATTTGCTGCTGTGAGTGAAATATCCCAATAACTAAGGGATGGACGGGCATGAATTGTGAAAATGCATTGTTTTCATCCAACGGCATCATAAGGTCATCACTTTAAAGTTCCCCAATACCAGAATGTGTTAAATTCCCATTAGCCTCGGTTGTAGTTTCATTTTCACTGTGAGCGTTAGCGTTTAGCTCACAGCGCTGTTGTGACCAAGTTCACCCTCAACGAGCTGCTAGCATATAGGATTTGTCTTGTTCTAGGTCGACTGCCATGAAGAAGAAAAAACAATGTGATTCCTACTGAATGTGGCTGTAACTAAATAGAAAATGATTGCTACCAGCATGGAAATATTGAATATATTTAATACTAAATAATTCAAAATGTCTGTTGTGTCAGGGACAGTAATGCTGTGTATTCTTTCAACTGTGGTGGTCACCACCGGAATATGAATGAGCCGATAAGCCGCCTCACTCTTCCATAATTGTGTGTTCTGGACAGCGCAGTGTTGACACAGCCTTGTAGAGACTCAGGTAGAGGCTTGTTGGCTTCGCGGCTGCACGTGTGCGATCGGATACAAATTTGGACGGGATGCCATAGTGTGAGCGTCAAGAATGAAACACGTTACACAGGCATACGCCCGCTCACATCCTGCACATGTAAAAACGGGTCGTCAGAAATTACACATGGACTTAAAAAGCAGAGGAATCTCCGTCTGTCTGTCTGTATGAAGAACTGTTCAATCCAAATCACATCCATGCTGAAGCTGGACTCACACAACAAAATTGAGATTGTTGGTGCAACTTGCTGTAGTTACGCGTTGCAGTGAGACGATAAAACAAAAGCAGGAGGTTTGGATGAGTGGGGAGACGCGGTCAACATGAGATTTCTGTTCTTCAGCGAGGTGAGATTTTAAGTTTCTGTCAACAGAAGTATGCAGTCTATCCAAAGCGACTGACAGTAATTCATACACTGATGGTGGTGGCTGCCATGCAAGGTGCCGACCAGCACATCAGGAGCAGTTTGGGGTACTTCTACGTGCAGACCCGGGGAATCAAACCTACAACCTTCCGATAGCTGGCTTTACCCCTGAGCCACAGCCACCTCAAGCGGATGAATGTTTACCATTGCTTGGCAGCGCCGTCTCTCTCTCATTGGTGGTTATGGCATTCATATTGTAGATGTCAAATGCTTGAGACTAGATGTGTAAACCCCTCACATTAACAGTAACGGTATTACAATTGGTCAGTCTACATGAACAGCACTGGTACTCTATAAGTTAGTCTATAATTATATTGTTTGCCAAACTATTTTATAACCAATGACGTTACTGAAAAAACACCTCTGATGATTAAATCCTCAATCTAGGAAAGTGACTAAAGGTTAACGGTCATGTTGATAATATTTTTCTTCTAACGTTAGCAAGGTTAGATGCAAACTGGCAACCACTTCAGGGGGCAGGTGATTGGAACAACAGCTGTGTCCGAACAGCTGTGGATACAATGGTAGAGGAGAGATGGAGCGCCGCACACCACCTTTAAAAATACAACATTCACCCCCCCGCTAGCTCAGAGGAAGCAGCATCTGAACACACACTGCTCAACAGACTCAGATACTGATCA
Source organism: Spondyliosoma cantharus (assembly GCA_900302685.1). Lineage (NCBI taxonomy): Eukaryota > Metazoa > Chordata > Actinopteri > Spariformes > Sparidae > Spondyliosoma > Spondyliosoma cantharus. Next base: position 7,240 of record OMLP01013288.1, on the reverse strand, counting down.
AATTAAAGACTCTGATCAAATATGAATCAAGACGTTGTTGCTACAAAGCCTCGTTATACTGCATGTGTTGCTTCAAATGCTATTAAATCATATTTCATACATCAAATGTTTATATGACGAGTCGATCGCTTTCGGGTTCTTTGTACGTCTTGGGTGAGTTGTTCAGGGGCGGATTGTTGAAGTCGAATGTCTGTTCAAGGTGGAGTTTTAGTCTTAATGTAATGCTGAAAAGTTTTAATGAAAAATAATGCATCGTATTTTATCTTACTTCTGACAGGCCCGCACTAATGTAAGATTATTACAGGAAATGTTCGAGGGCAAGCGGACCACCGGTTTGTCTGATTCAGGAAATAAGCTGAACAGGACAGTCATCTGTGTTACATTTGATGTGGAAAACACATTTGGCGTGCTGCGAGGCTCATGTTAACTTTATGCAGCATGTTTGGAAAAAAAGGACTTTCTTCTCTTCCCTCCAGTTTTTTTTTTTTCCAAAGTCCTGGAAGCAGCGAGCTCCCATAAACTTCTGCATAACGTGGCCTGCTGATCATGTGACCGCGCAGGCTCCAAGCGAGAGGAGTGCGGCGACTCTTTCCAGACTCCAATGGAAAACTACTGCCGCATGCAGCTACTGTATTACCTCCACAACTTTTCTTGGACTCTCCCCTTCTTTGTGTCTCTTTGTATGTCTCCCCCCTTCTTTCCCTCTCTCTAATTAGCCTGTGTCAGCATATTCCACAGAAACCATCCCCCGTGTCTGCCTTTTGAACCTTTCTTCTGGATGGAAAGACTGAAAGGAGAGAGAGAGAGAGAGAGAGAGAGAAAAAAAAAGACTGTTGTTGGAATATGTGTCAGTTGGCCAACCAAATAGGCTCCACATGCTTGTAGTCATGGCGGAGGATGTGGCAGATGTAATCTGCTCCCTCATCATCTCACCCCCCCCCCTTCTCAAACCTGCTCTCCGGTCTCCCTCAGTAACTCTCCTTCGCTCTTTTCTTTATGGATCCCATTTCTTCTCTTTATTGTGCTCTATTTTGTGCTCCCCCCCCTCACGTCACAGCAGGCAAATTAGACTTTCATGACGTATTGCGGCGTCTCGCTCGGGCTTTAAATCCGAAGTACGCTCTGTGTGTGGTGATGTTGTAACTTAAGTTGCCGGTTTGCTGCAGCGGTTGGGAGCGTTTCAGCTCAATGCCTGGCAGTTTGACTTTATTCCATGGCTTATTGAAGCAATAACGCAGACCAGCAAACTGAGGAGCGTGCGCACGCACACATACACACACACACACACACACACACTGTTTTATTCATGCTGGGGCTGAAGCCTCTGCTACATTATCAGTCAACAAGAGTCAGTGTTGGATATTAAGCCAATTTACTTGTACACACCAGTGTACCAAGGCCTTTAATGACTATCAAAACAGGAGGCCCTCACACTAATTCATCGCTGTGTGCTGGAATCTGCTGTTTTGTGCGACTGCCCCTCTATAAGCATTCGTGGCTACCTCTTTCCTCATTGATTGACTGATTTATATCGGCACTCATGCCTGAAATAGAATCCACTCCTCTGTCTGCAGCAGAGACTCGCTGAGTGCACTGGCTGTATCCTCTCCACCGCCGTGTGTGTGTGTGTGTGCCAGGTTTTCACCATGCGTGTGCAAAGGTTCACCGATCGCAACTCTAAGGTGAATGCAAAAAAAAATACAAAGAAGATGAAATAAGCTTCTTGTTTCCCATCCTCCCTCCTTCTTCCCTCGTCCGCTCCCCTCCTTCGGCGCTCCCTCGCTCCCCCATCCCTCATCCTCTTAGGGGAGCACGGGAGCATGCAGTGGAAAAAACTGAGCCAATAAAGACACTGCCAGAATCCATCCACTCCCCGCGCCTCACATAGTTACTGAGGGAGAGAAAGAGTGGCGGTGGGGCTGCTGGAGAATAAGGCGAGAAGAGAGAAGTCCACCTCTTACGTGACTACAGTTACGGATTGGTGGTGGAGGATAGGACGAGGAGGCGTTGGCTCGGGACAAGATGGATGAGGGAGGGTGGAGTGGAAGGGCAGCATAGAATGAAGATGGAGAGACCTGGGAGTGTGGGGAGGACGGTTCTGGGAAGGAACATGTGGACACACATATGGACGCCCCTTTCCCTCGATGCCTCTCTCTTACAGAGGGGTGCCTGTGATGGAGAGTCTGGATGGTCCCGGGGTACCCCCTAGAGGGCTTTGCAACAGGTGCAATCCTTTCAGCAAAACACGTGAGACTTTTTATGTTTTGCGAGCAACAGAAAGCTCAAGAGTCCTCTGCCGCAATCAGACTGAATTGCCTTCCTGCTCGTTTTTCATTAGAGGAACTTGAGAGAGCTTAAATTGCGGAGACCTACTTAATTTTAAAAGTGGCGTCCTGTGAGCAAATATGGAACAGGTGCGTCAAAAAAGAAAAAGAAGAAGTGCAGAGCTTAGTTAAAGTTGAACAGAAGGTGGGCGAAACTTCCACTGCCGACAGAATAAAGCTAGTTAGAGCGAGGCCTCGCATCTCGTAAATCATGGAACGTTTTTGGACCACCATACGATGCCGGTTGACTAGCTCATTGATCCTCCTTTTCAGAGATGCTCCCCTGCTGAGAGCTGGAAGTGAGCCAAACCCACCCACCACGCACAGTATGTGTGATTGCAATGGTTCACACCATCGTGTACGTGCGCACGCAGCAAGCCTGGACCACTTGGACCGGTCTAACCAGGCCACATTCACAAGCCTTGTGTTCCCCGTCAATTTGTTTAACAACAGCACAGACTGATTTGCGAAGAGGCCAATTTTCGCTGCAACCCGTACCTCCCCCAAGGCTCCGAATTTGATGAAAATGATATTTCAGCCGTCAATCCTTTCACGGCAATCTTTTATTTTGTTCTACTGTGTTTTGTTTCCCCTTTTTTTTTTTTTCTTTATTATGAAGCATTTATGATCCTGTCTCTTAGGGTTGTCATCACAATTCAGTCCCACCAGGCGAGTGTATGAATGGCTCATATGCATGTGAACTGGAGCATTTACATCAATTCTCATTGAAACTGTAGTCGCATGCTGCTGCTGCATGGCCTGATTTCCTTGTGCGCGTCGAGGAGCTGTGAAGAATCGGAAGAGAAGACAAATCTGTTACCCGTATGTAGCTCTCACGAGGCCTCTGAAACAGCAGCCTTTCATGTATAATACAGAGACCTTCAAAGTAATTGCATCTTTCTTGTCAATCCCGTCTCTCTTTCTCCCTCGCACGCACACAATCACTCGTGGAAGCTTTGAAAGAAAGGTCGAGTAATTATCATGCGCTATTTTACTCCGCATTGCGCAGCTTTGAACTGAGCACCGTGTGGAGGAAAAGCTTGGCGGAGAAGTTTATTCCTGCTTCTTAATCAATGACATTTATCGATGATGACAAAGTGGATCAGGCAAATAGCTTCAAGTCGACTATGATGAAGGAGCGTTTTCCCACGGCGGCAAAGAGGAAGTTTACCTGATAAAAAAAGTGTTTGTGTGGTGAGGCGGGTGACACATTATCGTAAAGTAGGCGCTTGTAATAACTGTACCCATGGCAGCTATGAAGTGTCTCTTACAGTAGCATGTCGTCTTGGAGATGCGTTCGAGGGCCTTTTTATCAGGAGATGAACGATGAGGCACCTGATCCTTTCGTTCTATTTGATCAGCGCTGTGCAAGTTCACACTTCACAGGAGCTCGCTCAACGTTCAGTTCACATGATTAAAATGAGCTACTTGTCATAATAACAAAGGGATATAAGGCGTTACAAATAAGATTTGTTCTTTTTTCAGGTTTATTACATTTACATGTCAGCAAATGCGTTACCGCCCAACCTCATTGGTCCATGATGTCATACAGCCTTCTGCGTCAGAATATGTCGTCGGCCTATACGTAGCTTTATCTGGAAAGCTATACTTTAGTGGCTTACCCCCAAAGCGCCAATGCAGAAATCCGGATTTTTCCGTCGCAGATACGCAAGGCTTCTATTTCTGCCGGATGCCGGAGCATGGTGCATCAATTTAGCTGAATTCAGCACAGAGCAGACAGGAAGTCAGCCACCGAAATAACAACATAACATCCGGTCAAATTTCGCAATACAACGCTCCATGTTGGCGCCAGCGCAAAAGTCTCAAAACATAAACAAATCCATTCTTTAGCTGGGAACGCTAACCTTTTGTCTGTTTGGGGTCATCCCTATGGTCCCACAGCCCTATGTTCCCACATTTATAAGAATTTTTTTTATGGTTAGGGCTTTAGTTTAGTTTATTTAAAAGGAAAATGCGCAGTTACATTAAATGTTTGCAAAAAACAAAGAGATGGGCGCACCAGATTTAGCTAAAAGCTACGTTCCATCTGTAGTCCATTGCTACTGGATAATAGGTTCGGTGTAATTGGCTACCAAATTGGGAGAAAGGGGGATAAAATCTTAGAAATGTGGGAGGATAGGGCTGTGGGAACACGGGCACGCTCCCGTCTGTTTGTAGTTGTGTTTTGAACACCTACGTATAACTGCTGTCGCACGTGATTCTGTGATTATCGCGGGAACTCCTCAGTCTCGTAACTCCAGCTGTCCGGCAGTGCTGCACTCGAAACGCAGCTGTTGGGGGGGTTGACGGACAACAGAGCGTGGAGCAGAACCGTAGCGGAGCTGTTCCGCAACGTACATGCAACAAGTGGAATTCCCTGGTTACTTTTCTCTTTGCCCAAGATGCCGTCACGCTAGCGAGGGCTCCGGTGCGATCGAATTCCTTTGAGCAGCTTTGTAATCCAGCCCCGAACGGCAGTGTCTGGTTGAGTCTGTCCAACAATCAGAGGCAGAGTAGGGTGGTATTAGCATGTTGGTCGACGTCCCATCATCTTCCCAACGTAACTTCTATTTGTCCGGAGAACTCCTGCAAGATGTATGTGTGCTATCAGGGAAAAGGCACACAAGAGCTTTGGTGCTAGAAGAAAAGTCATCACTAAAGTAAAAATGGATGCCTCATTTAGGTATGATTAGTTTCTGCACATAATTCCACGCCATCCAATAGCCAGATGTTGAATTGTTTCACTGGATAAAGCAAAACTTTTATACTCGAGGATAAGTCACAATCATTAGGCTACATCCTCCGAGGACCATGAATCTAGGAAAAATCAATTTAATTTGGATCCAAAAGTTCAGCTCAAGCTTAAGTGAAGAGACGACTTTTTTTTACTGTATTGTTTAACTATATCATACTTAAGTTGTTTTATATTCACTGTATATTGTATGTTTTGTTGTATTGTGAAGCACCTTTTATTGCAATTTTATTTGCAACGTGAGTCGCAATAAACAAATAAAGCTGAAAGTTGGTACAGTAAAATTGTCATAACTTCATATGGAGCGATAACATACTTTGAGTATTGCTTTGCACAAACGAGTAATGAAAGCGGAGGTTGGTGGTGCAGGGTGTGATGAAGAGTAGATAACACATCAGGTGGAAAAAGGTACGTTTACTGATTTATTTGGCTCGAAGAATCATGAAAGCAGATAAGGTTGTAGCATAATTCCCCTTCGTTTTATATTAAAAGTGATTTCGTGCCCGGTGGCAGACAGGATTGCACAGTGAAAGTGAGGCTTTTAGCAAGTCTAAACACGGATAATGTCATTATTATACAGTCTTTGTACTGTGCAATCGACATTGAATTCATAATAGTTAGTTAAAGCAAAAAAAGTAGAATAATAGAATCAAGGTTGTCAAATTGGTTTGGTGAAATTCAGAATTCAGCATTAGGAATTCATTTTTTCTCATCCCGGCTGCCAAGGACAAGCAACGACCTCTGAATTTTCAATCAAGAATCGGTGAACGGAAAATTAAAATCCAATTTTTGAATTTGCATTTGGCGCGACCTGCTGCACTGGAACTTCCAGAGAGGAGATTTCAGAGCTCATGAATGTAAAACGGATTGTTTTTAAAGCAAGCTATTTTGCTGCTATTAATTCAGCAGTGATTAGATTCCAACACTAAGTATTCAGCAGCGGGAACGTTTCAAGGCGACCAGGTGCTCATAAAATTCTAATTATCTTTCTTTGCTTCTGTATTTGTGCAACCGGCTCAACGCACTCTTTTCCAGATGTCCCACAGGCGGTGATCAAACGTCTGGGTTTCCACCAATGTTGTTAGTTCAAAGAGTTCATATTCGGATCGACGTGCAGTTCAAAGGTCGCGGCTGTGAAAGCCATTGATGGGACGTGTCAAGAGAGGCTTTGCTGGGATTCACCAGGTTGTTGTCATGGCTTCTCTCTTATTATGCTGTTAGCACTAAGCTAGAGGTTGAAGCTAATGAGAAAGGGAAAGATAATGACGTGGCAGAGGAGTCGACCTCTGAGCAGAGGACAGAAATAAATATCTTGAAGATGGGAGCGCTCCCCAGTACCTATCCGGCCGCAGCAGCAGCGGGGGAGGCACACATAAATCAAACGGCAAAGAGATATTTATTCGCCTCCTGAACTATTTGCTTACTGACAATAAAGGTGGAATTTATGTGGCTATTACGACGAGTGTTTCTGAATGGTCAGGGGCTGCAACCGAGGGCCACTTTATGGATTGGATGCAATAAAACCCTAGTGATAAAACAATATGGAAGCTGTGCGCCCGGGCCGTCAATCAAAGGTAAGTATGATGAGTAAGTTCATTAATTTTAATGGAGTAAATTCCTCTCAATAACGCACCAGGCCTCGCTGCCATTATCCCCGTTTCTTGTCTTAATACGGCGCTTTAACCCAGACGGAGTGGAGGAGAAACTCACCTCGCTCTCTAGTTAGCCATGAATCAAACAGTGAGGGGGAAGGGAAGATGGAGGGAGGACGAGGAGGTGATGGTGACGGTGATGGTGGAGGGGGGTAGAGGGCAAACGGAGAGTGTGGAGGCCCTGGAAGACAGATCGGAGAGAGATGCACCCGGGGCTGCCTCTCCAGCGCTGTGTGGACGAGGGGGGGATCTCCCAAAGAGAGGGAGAGGAGTTAAAAAAGAGACAGGAAGAGAGGTAGACACTGAGGGGGAGAGCTGGAGAGAGAGAAAGAGGTGAAAAGGGGAGAGAGAGAGAAAGAGGGGGAGAGCGAGAGAAAGGGAAAAGGAGGAGAGAAATCAGAGAGAGAAAGAGGTGAAAAGGGGGGAGAAAGAGAGAGGGGCTGGGGAGAGAGAGAGAGAGAGAGAGAAAGGGAAAAGGAGGAGAGAAATCAGAGAGAGAAAGAGGTGAGAAG
>OMLP01013287.1:0-15145 GCA_900302685.1 Spondyliosoma cantharus | reverse complement strand
TGAATAAGTGGAAGGCGAATTGTTAGCCCCCACAAGGAAGTTACCTTAATGGATTTATAACTCACAAGTCGCTCCACTGTCACATCTCATCTACATGCGTGGTGGAGTTCTCTCTCTCTCTCTCTCTCTCTCTCTCTCTCTCAGACAGAGCGGAGTCACAGCGGACAGAGAAGCGGCTTTAGGCTCAACACACGACACTTGTTGCCTATTGTTGTTGTCCTATTGGTAGGTTCCCGCTCCCGTCTGCTCCCGTTAACTTTTTATCCGGTACTGTCCCAGTCAACTTTTTTGCTTTAACTTATGAAACTGAAGTAAACAGTAATTGGCTGTAGGCTGTAGGAAAAACATTTGTTTATAGATTGGTTCCCTATAACCCTAAATGCCATTAGGTGACCAAAACAGGACAAGGCATTGTTCTACCCAGCTGATATCAACAGGTAACGGTCTAACAACTGGAATCACTTTGGAAACACTGTACACTGTAAAAGAAAAAGAACCCAGCTAATGGAGGAGGTGAAGAAGACAAAGAATAAGAGTGATAGAAAACTGCGTTAAAACAAGAGCGAACTGATGGCATTCACTCAATGGAGACTGCCAGTGTTGTGTCAAAGTCCGTTCCCTTGCCGTTTCCCCTCACCATCAGGACTTCAGACGATTCTTTCTACTAGATCAGTAAGTAAGAGAATGTTCTTAATTATTAATAAAACCAGCGGTTTCCCTTTTTACTGCACTGAGATCGGGGTTTCTTGTTCAAATTTGGACATTACCCTTGCTGCCAGCAGTAGCCATGTTGCTAACGGCAACAGTAATACCACAGTGCCGGGCTGTGGATGGGTGGCGGAGTGTCTATTTCCACTTGAAAATGACTTTTCCAGTGTTACAGTTTATATATACTGTAGAGTAGTGAAAGTTCAATGGCACTGTAGGTCAGGCATAAACATTCAAATTACGTTTTCACTTTATGTTCTATCTCCAGTCTGTAAAATCTGTATACATTTAACACACTGACCCCCTTTTGTGAGTGAGGTGGAACACATGGATCAGGTGGATGTGAAAATCAAGCGTAGATGAAATTGTTTCAGTGTATGTCAAAAGATGAAAGCAACTTTGAATGAAAATAGATTAAAAAAAACACATATTTAGGTCCCAAAGGTAGCACAAGTTAACTGAGAGCAGGCACACGTATGGGGCCTGCTTTCAATAATGCATTTCCATTAACCACTCACAGTTCTTCCATAAAATTTTTAAGCGAGACGGGCCTCACCACAGAGACAGACTGCTGCCAGCGTGATGGAGCACTATAAGGAAGTCATTAAAGGATCAGTGTCATACTGTATCAGAGCTGATCAATATTTGTGCAGCAGATGCATTTTTTTTTCTTTTCTCCACTCTTCTGATACCTTGACAAAGAGCCAGACGACTTTTTAACCTTCAGAGTCTTTTCAACCTCATTACTCTTCCCTCCACTTTTAAAATCTCCTCCATCGTTCTGCCTGTCTGTCCTCCATCTCCGACCAGCTCCACTCACCTGGCGCGTCTCTGCCAGCGAGCTAATTAGCAGTAGCACTTTTTACAACCCTTACATTATCTTTACTGCAGCTCCTCAGTACGCCACATTAACTGCAGAATAGATGCTGTCAGCTGTTCTGGAGAGGGCCATGGCTGTAGCTGAGCCATAGGGCCTGTGCACCTCAATGCCACTACAGACGGAGATAAAATCACTCAGTGAGATAAAGTCAAGTGCTAATTGCCCATTTAAGGACATAATCGCTGCAATGTATATATAACAATTATGTAATATATTCAAAAACTATATTCATTAATTATGTTGGTTGTCTATTTCCAATTGATATGAAGGGACAACAAACAGACATAAGTCATACTTTTAGTTGTTCCTCACCAAAACACATTGTGTGTATCTTGAGAGAAACATCTTGAACACATTTCCCCACCCACAAAACATTTCTAACGTTTGAAAAGTTCGAATCCTGCATCTTTCACATACTTTTAAATGCTTACTCCTTTGCCAGCAGCCGTTTTCTTCCATGCTTTTGTTGCCGCATTGCTGTGTTTTTCTTTGCATGTCACAGCTGCTGACAGTCAGTCAATGGAATAGCAGAATATCGGCTGCGGGATCGAGCGGCCTTTTATCCTCATACAGAGCTCGCATATGCGTCAATGGCTTGTGGATTAATGTGTGCTCAGCTTTTGTGAATACCATCTCAAGTGCCGACCCATTATCTTGTTTGTGTTTTTGAGTATCATCCTGTAGCTTCACAGTAGGGTCCCTTACGTGTTAAAATGGTCAAAATGTGAATGTTTAAGAGTCAAAATCTTATCTTTTTTCCTAAGCTCTTCTAAAATCTTTTTCCCACCCATATGTGCCTCTCCTCTGTGACTGACCACTGCAGATCTGTCGGCGGACAGGGTGCGAACACTTTAACTGAATTCACACAAAATCCAGCACCGGGACATCTTCCTCCCGATGATTGTTTTGTTAGCTTTTGTGCTCAGTTTTCTGATTCACTGTTTTGTTTGTGCTACCGCCGCGCCCTCTCCCTTCATTCACTCTTGTAGCTGGCTCGACCACCGCTGCTTTGTCTCCCTGGTGGTCAAAAACTCCACAGTGTCCCTTCAAATAACAGTATGAACTTAATTCATCCTGAAAACACAATTTAGAAAATGTGTTCACAGGATATGAACTCGCCAAACCTGACAAGTGAATGCAGCAGTCAACTGTCAATAGTGTGGGCCGTGGTAGAAATACTATCTCTATACCTGTAAGCTGGTAGTTTACCGAGTACAACGGTATTACAGTGCTGTTGACAAATTCACACGTTTCCTTTCACTGTTCACATCCCTCAATCTGTCACTCTCCACTGCCTCAGCACCTGCCGAAGCATGTCTGAGCACTGAGATATTACATTAAGATAGCGTCTGTCCAGGTTTGAACGCATTCATGCAACTGAAGAGGGCGTGCTCGAGCTGAAACAGTTATTAATTTGCTCTTTAATTAAATCATAATTATGCATCCTGACATTATCTAATTTTTCGAAATGTCCTCTTGAATTAAACAGTGCCATAAGCACCAGAGAGATTGTAAATCCTCATTAACATAACCACGGTACAATGTATTAAAAAACAACAAAAAATGTGTGCACACCTTATATAAAGTGATCCTAGAAATAACCTCCTCAAGTAAATTTGGCAATAGCTATAACTGTGAAATGGTGGGAAGGTAAATATCTCAGCAAAAATCAATAAAGTACAAAAAAAGCAACAGAAAAATACTACTATTTCAGTGCCGGAAGATATTTTTCTTCAACCCATTCAACTCTGTGTTGTGTTATCAAAACTGTGATTGCCTCTCGCAGGTGGCTGGCAAAAAAAACAGACAGGTAAAAAGTAAATAAAAAATACAGTCCCGGCCAGCAACTGTGGGCATACATTAATGTAGTGACATGAAATGCTGTTTAAAGCTTGGTACTAAAACTGACGTCAGATTCATCCCATTTAAATTGACTTAAAAAGCATATGGCCAAATGTACGACACTAAACAGAGAAACACACCCTATAATCCCAAAAGAAAACAACTAAATTAATATCAATAGAAAAAGTTTGAACATTGATTTATTGGAGTTAGTCATGGGGCTCCCAAAACTATTTATGACAACAACAGCCCATCTATCAAGGAGAGATTAATAATGCATTATTGTCTCTGCCTACAGTCGATGATGGACAGTGGATAAAGTCTTAGCCGGGTGCTCGTCGGACGCTCTTTTGATGCTTGATCAATATTGAAGAAGATAATGAGAGACGCTTCGTGCATGTCGATGCGTCTTCACGGCAGCCATGTTGTCATAAATACAGGCTTGAGATCCGTCTTTCTTTTGGACGAGATAATATAATCACAGGGATTTAAATCACGGGCCGGTCTGCACAAAATGTCACTCTCAGTAATTTTCAATCATTTCCCCTCTGAGGGTATTATCACACCAGCCAATTTGGGTGTTGGATCTTTTGCTCACTCCAGGAGTGTGTGTGTGCGTTGTGTGTCGCCCCTGCTTGTACACTCCATTGCAATTCTCTGGAAATCTGTGCGTGCGTGCGTGCGTCCGCCTTGAGTGCGTCTCATCCCCCATTCACCGTGAGCTGGCTGAGAAAATTGATACTGCTCTGGGATTTTTTTGGCCGATCTGTAAGTCCTCTGTCACGGCGATGAGAGCGGCACAAAGGCGGCGGCGGCGCGGTAAATGTCAGCATGTCAGCGAGGAGTGACACAGAACATCCAGAGCTCAGTGCGCGGGGGGCGTCTGCCTCAACCCAGCACACACATGACAAGGCCAAACTCATACAAAGAAGAATAATCCCTCCTCATGTACCGAATGGGAAATCACACACGCTGATACATGTATACAAGTGCAGGGAAAGGAAGGCTGGGATTCACCACGAGAGATGTTCCTACATGGGGTGTAACGCTGTGGTGCATCAGCGCGGAATCCATGAAATACAAGGCATACCTGTCAGGAGAAGCTGAATATCAGTTTCACATTTGTTCAGTGTGAGTGTGACAGGTGTGTGTGTGTGTGTGGAGAGAGGAGGAGGTCGGCATGCACATTCACACGTGAGAGCATCTACTCTGAGTTCTCATTCCTGTCACTCTGTCTTTAGCTCAGACGTGTACACAGGGGTAATGGAGTGTTTGTCGACGATGCGAGGCATTCTGGGAATAGACGTGTGTCCTCGCAGTTTTGAACAGACAGGAGTTGGAGTTGCAACACACGCGCGCGTGAATTCCACACGGGTAGAATTTGAAGATTGTTTGTTTGGATAGGTGTATTGACTGCCACTTCGCTATGCTTTGTAGTTCCCTCTGACAACTAAAGTATGTTTGCTTTATACTGCCATATTTAACCAATACTCCATGTTGCACCATTTTGAATATATATCCTGTTTTTGGGGGGCATGGAATTCTACCTGCAGTATCATCATATAGTATCAGCTTTCTGAAAGTGGAGCAAATGGAGGCCAGCTGAGACTCCTGATTTTTATGACATTTTGGGTTTATGAATGCGTGTCTTTAGCAGCATGACTCTGGTGGAAACACTGGTTTACAACATAATAGATGTAGATATATGTACTTTTGCTAATGTAATGATGTCGACCGGTGAAACAGCAGCATGTTAAGCATTGTCACTGAGTCTGCTAGCATGCTGTTAGCATTTATCTTAAGGGTCCACTTGGGAGGCTGTAGGGGGAAAAGATGGAATAAAATATTCCTAATATTTTTCTATCTTTAGTGTATTATCACCTGAAACTAAGAATCATAGTGTTCATTACTTCAATGAGTTTTTAAATCTACAGAGGGAGCAGGTCCTAGATTTGGTGGAGTCAAATTATGGTTAAGCAGTCATGGATAGTTTAAAATGTACAAATTTACAGGCTATCGAGTTTGATGTTGCGTTGGTATTGACTGAAGTAAAGGGAACGGTTTCGACTTGACAGAGGTGTGATCGCTACAAAGTTGCACTCTAGTTCTTTTTGTGATCAATTTGCTCGGGACAAACTTGTAAAAGTGAAGAAAAAAACAACAACTTTCAAATACTGTTTCAGGCATAGGAAATAAGTTATGCTGTAGCTTGAGGGGGACACTGTGGAGTTTCTCTCTGCAGATTGTATAGCTAAAATCTAGTTGCTCACATCAGAGCATACACTTATGCATCACATAGCGGGCCTACAACATACTGGAATCGACAGGGGACATGCCTGGAGATCATTATTCCCATAGGGTCTGTGTAATTCTCCGAAAAAAAATGTATCCACAAGGGACTGCTGCACCTCAGTTAAACATCACATCACCCTCTGGTAAAACTGGTGCTGTCCTGAGAGAGGTCTAATAAACAGGGAAAATCACCGGCCCTGTCCAGAGGGTATTAGTGCTAAATCCCGTCCGGACTTGCTCAAATTCCCTGGTGTATTTTGAGTGAAATGCCAGGGTTGTTTTTTTTTATTTTTTTTTATCCCGGATCAGGCTCAATATCAAGTAGGCTTATTTCATCACTCTAAATTGGATCAGATGACAGTCGCTGCTGAGGCTAAAGTAATTTTATTTTGCTGAAGGGAACGAGGCAAATTCACTATAGTGGACACAATGAATTCTGCAATGAATCCTTATTACAACAAATAAATATTCAATTGTAGGGTACACAGTGCGTACTTGTTGTGCATACATACATACATACATACATACATGTATGATTTTTTAAATGTTTACATTGTGGTACATGCTGCCCAACACAAATGACATTCCAATTCCAAGAGATCTGACTGAGGAAACCCATTTTCTTTTCTGACATTTGCATAATTTCATGACATATTGCCTCACAGTGACACAAATCACGTCTCTGCATCACTATTGCCTCTATCTGCACACACACCCACACACACACACACCAGCACTACTCCCATAAGTTTCACTGCCGTCGCCACCATCACATCCGTGACCCTCCCCAAGGACTGTTTAAATAACGAAATCTACTTTCTGCTCACTGTGTTCAGCCTTGATACCACCGATGGGACATGATAACAGCTGTCTCTGTCTTGGCATGCGGAGGGCTAGAGGAGGAGGAAGAAGTGAATGGATTTAACTGTTTTCGTTCCCCAACAGACATGGAGACAACGCAAGGAGAGACATGGGATTCAATGCTGGAAGTTGGGAGTGGAAAGCTGCCAGAGTCTCTCCCTCAGGGGGGTCAGTGCGATTTAAGAAAGAACAACTCAGCTTTAGGTGTTAATTAACACTTTTTCATTGTTTTCTGCGAAGTAAGGTCAGAACCATGATGAAGTTTTGGTAATGATAATGACAATATCAATCAGCTTTTATTGATAATCACATCTCAGCTGCTCAGTCGTCTAGCTCTGCAGTGATTGATATGGTTCTGTTGGATTAATGACATTTATGGAGTAATATATTCAAGAGGTCCTGAGTTAACATCAAACATTGGATTCAGACATAATCATGTCACATTTGATTGACCGCTGTCGACAGCATGACACTTGGTTCAGTCCCCTTTAAATTTGTGACTGATTTTCCCGTTTACTCAAATGATGAATTATTACCTCCGCCAAGGAGCTATTTATTTGCTCGTGTCCATTTGTTGGTTAGTTTGTCAGCATATTATATTTTACACAAAAAACTACGACCTGATTTCCACCAAACTTGGATGGAGGATGGGTCTCGGGCACCTGGGAACAGACCCCATTAACTTTAGATGTGGATCTTGATAAAGGTGAGGGATCCAGGATTTTTCTTTCACTTACTTTAACATTGCAAGGTGGCCATTTTTCATCAATTTTCATTCATTTCTCAAGGAATGATGCATGGATCTTGATGAAAAAATCAGGGCGGTATCTATGAGTGAGTACAATATGATCTAGTGGATTTAAACATGTTTTATTTAACGCTCAATTAGTCTTGGCTTCATTACAGTGCTGGAGGTATGAGCTCTCCTAGCTTGGAATATGCATTACACACCTCTATTTCTAGCAGAAAAGCACATTTATATGACAAAAGGCAAGTCATGTATGATTAATTATAATGAAGCAGTCTGAAAAAAAAAATGCCAGAACTTTTAATACTTGTAATAGTAGCTTCTGTATATGCCTTGTTCTATAGTAGGATATTTCATTTCATTCATAATTTCAAACATGCATTATCATTCAGTGCCATTTAAACAATTTGATTTTCTTCTGCCAATTAGGGATCTCGAGGTGGATGGAGACAGATGGCAGGTTAACAAAGGGGATGCATTTTGGTTATTTTGCTAACAAGGCGGATAACACACCGATATTATTCAGGCATAAAGCTGGCATTTGCTAATCAGCATCAAATAAAAAAGTACACCTGAGGCTGATGAGAGTGTCATTAGCTTGCAGATATTTGTGTATAAAATTGCTGAGCAAATTAAAGATTTAAGATGACGACGGTCATAGTCAAGTCAAGAAATCACCAAAGTCAGTAGGATTCATCATCTGACAACCATGAAAGTTGGTGCCAATCAATGCAATACACATATCTTTGTCATGTCCTATATATTTGTGTAGCAGTGTGGTGCTTGGTGTGCTTTTTGTTTTTCTGTGTTGTGTTACAGAGGTGCATGGAGAGGCTGGACAGAGCGTTAATGACTGGAGCCGCCGTCACACGCGCACCTGCAGCAGGTTGGCAATCAGCGGCCGCTGATAAAACCCTGCGCTTCACGTTACCTGCTACCAGATGATTATATCTTCTCGATGTGGTACTTGGCTCCCAATTAGACTGTCGCTCACCTCGACCTCTAATTGTTTCGTTGTGTATTTGGAAAATCCTAATTACTCTCGTGTCCTCTCCAGTGATCACTAACCGGCCTCCTGTGTTCCCGTGTTCCTGCTCCAGCCTTCCAGCCCTCTGCACCTCTACCACCGGCTGACTCACTCCGTGCCCTCCGGGGTATCGCCGCACCACCCCTCCAGTGACCGCGAGCGAGAAGCATCTTCACCCCCGCCTATACGCTACCAAACGGGCCTGGAGCGCTCAACTCCCTCACCATCACATTTTCTGTGGAATCAATAACATCTCTTGTGACAACTACCCCCAGTTTCAGTGTCCGCATTTGGGCCCTCATTCCACCACCCAGCCTAAAAATCTTAGTCTGAACCAAAGTGATAAACGACTGCATAGGTAATCAACGCTTCTGTGTTGAGAGGCCATCAACATCAAATAGGTCCATGCTCTGCAATCAGCACATCTCTTTATTTTCAATACTTGAGTGAAATCACTGGGTTCAGTTTGACAGCTATTTGAAAGACAACACTGGTGCCAGTTGTTGCAAAGCAACAGCCTTGTAATTAAAATTAAGTCATTATTTTGTGTTATTTTGTTTAAAATTCAAGTAACTGTAACATTTACTTCATCTGACCTTTTAACTCCTAATGTATCCAACTCTGATTTTACATCAAACTTATATTATGGCCGCGGTGGAAACAGTTGGTTAATGGAAAACATTTTCAACATTTCTCATATTTTATTAATGATTATTGATAATCAATTGTTAAGACAGCTGCTTATCGATTAAAGATGTTACTTACAAGCTGCATACCTAATTTGGATTACTTTGTTGAATAAATCTCGGCGCCCCACTGGAATGTTTTTGAACGGGAGGTTGTACTACAGCAAGAATCCTGCTTCCAGAGACAGGGTAGTTCAAACCAGATATTGTGGAGAATCTACGTGGTTGCAACAGAAGTTAAGCTTGTGACACCTAAAGTGCAAAGTGTCTGTTCCAGCCTAGCCTAATGCTGCATTTTCTACCAATAAAAAAAAAAAAAAAACTAAAATTGAGAAATCAAACCTCAAACAGCAAGATTGATGTGGGGGGATTTCCAGTCAGAATAATTTAGGTTGAATGTAAGAAGAACCATGGTTGAAGGTGATCAAAACATTGGAACTGATCAAAAAAGCGTATTCCCAGACAAAGACTGACTGACAGTGTTAATAAATCTAGAGGGCAGATGAGTAACAGAGGGCTGGTTTGAAAAAGAGAGTAGCTGAATCCCAATAACCTGGTGAGGTTGAAAGGGAGAAGGAGCTTGATTGATTGAGTTTCGGATGGAGACGGGGGACCAGATGAGGAGAGAGGGATGGTGCAAACAAATCAGAGCTGGAGGGGGGGAGAGAGATTCAGGTGGATTACAGTCTAATCCATGCCTCTCTCACTGTGCTCTTATTACATTAGAGCGGAGTGAGAAACACAGCACCACGGGCTGACCTTCTCTAACTCCATTTCATTCCACAGGATCAGACCAAATGATTTGATTTGAGCTGCGCGGCCCGGAGAGAGGAAATGCACAGCACTGTACAAGCAACCGTGGCAACACTGCCATCGTTCAGCACAGTCTAAACAGCACACGTGACGGAAAACGTAAATGTCCCACAAGATGTTACTGTTATAGCTATGCATTAACTGTGACATTTACTCTGAAGAGATGTTGCTACAATCCAAAATCAAATCCAAAGCTCGTCCATATTTGCTCTTTACTTAAGTAACATTATCAGAAAATGATGTGATCGACAAACGTGACACGTAAAAAATTAGAAATGCAGTTAGCCACTATTTAGTTTGGAGGCGCTTCTTGTATTACTTTACTATTGCACATTTAGCCTCTATTTCTTTCGCTCTCAAGGCAAATGCTTGCAAACTTGAACACATTTCATCCATCCATGGTTTATCTTTTTCAGGTACATTACACGCTGTGCATTATTATCTTGATACTCAGAAACGCCTCTTATTTGCATGGGAATGGTCCTGTATTATATATGGTCTAGTAAATTTTTATAAAAAAAACAAAAAACATATGAAACTTGAATATATGAAGAATTGCTTTGCTTGTGTTAACGGATAGAGGAGAATACGTGTTCTCGAGACATGGGGAGCCTGTTTATGGGACTTTCTGTAGGTATGGGACTTTCTGTAGGTTAGGGAAAAAAACTCACATAAAATGCTAATATTTATGGGCTTTGACACAAGTTGTTATCCTCCTGAATGTATGTATGTATTTGTGTGTATGTGCACATCATGCATGAAACAGGAGTTGTGATGTTGCCATGGATGCTGCTTCTCTTTTGGTGAAGATTATCTACTGAAAGTTGAAATGAATCACGTCCATCAGCAGATCCTCTTTGCACTGTGACTCACCCACTGTATAACTTTGGACACAGAAGAAAATATCCAAAAATGTAATTTTGCATCGTCACTGACACTGACACGCATTTATAACATGTTAAGCATTGCATCATGGCGTCATGGCATCACCAATTAAAGCACTGTTAGCTTTAACTGCTTAATAGCTGAGGATTTATTGCCTTGCCAGGTTTGCTGTTTCCCCATTTTACCTGTCGTTATGCTAAGCTAACTGTCTTCTCACTGCTATATTTAATGGGTTTTAGAGTTAATTTGATCTTCTCGTCTAAGCCTTTGCATCAGTCATACAGTCTGACTTGGCTGCACTGCTCATTAAGCCAGGAATTAACACCATTTACCAAGTGGTCATAGAGTGGAAACCGCACTAAATTCAAGGGCAAATAAGCACATTTTCAAAATGTCAGATGAATGGGATTGAAGTACAATTATGGAAGTTGTGAACCTGAAATCTGAGTTTGGTCCATGAAGCCGTCAAGGTGATCTCATAACCAATCAGACACAGTGACACGTGAAGAGGCTGCATCCTCTTGACTATTGCAGTTTCATTTTTTTTTTTTTTTTTATCAACAGGTTGTTTATGTAAAAATATTGCAGGTTGCACCTTTTTCATTAGCGAATAGCGCTCCTTCAACTGTCTTTGTCATGCTCCTCTACTACGCCTCTGAAGTATGACCTTCATTTTCTAACTTTATCTATTTAATTAATCTGTTTACCTGCATTTTTATGATTTACCGACCACAGTGAAGGAGCGGGGGCACCGGTTTATACTTTGCTGCTGTCAGTTTCTACATGCCTCACAGGGGTCAATTGAGTTGTTGTTTTGATAATGCATGCATATTAAGCTAATTCATATTCAACCAGCAACACACCATGTATTATCTCGATGTTTGTAGCTTCACAGCCTGACAGCTAGTATAGATTGGGTCTCATGAAAAAAAAAATGAAAACCACCCCTCCTGTTGCCTTAATATTACATGAATTTTAAAGACTAATGACGGTAGATGCTTTTAATACTGGGTTTAAAACCTTACAACCTCCCATCAATGGGCGCTAAAGTGTTTTCTCCAGGAGCAGCTCTTCAACTTATCTGAACGGGAACCTTGCAAGATTGCTCTGCTAGCCGATCAATGTGTCTGCAATTAGTGTCGCTCTAATTAGAAACCATTGTTCTGGGCTCAGGCTGAGGCAGTTCATTCATCAATATGAAATTAAGAAGCAGCCACTTAGCATGGGATTACTATCATGAGTTCATTTGTATTGGAATCAATTCATTTGCATCGTTTGCAGCAATCATGCCTCGAGGCTACACGTGGGAGTCCCTGAGAAGCGTGTGAGTGGAGTCCATAAGGCCTGTCATATTTGAGAGAGCGAGCGACAGAGAGAGAGAGAGAGAGAGAGAGAGAGAGAGAGAGAGAGAGAAACAGAAAGAGAGCACAAACTGTGAAATTACTACCGATTTCTTCCTGAGGAAAAGTCACTTATCGCAAATCAAAGAGAGTAAATGAAAGGAGCAGTGCAAATCAAATAGCCTATCTTAACCACCTTGGCAATATCCAGCAGCTAATAAAACATCCCGTTCTGAGACCCCAATTTCACATCCTGTCTTCTAAGAGTCTGATACCGGCCGAGGCACTTCAAATTACAATGAGCGGTGTCATCATGGTAAATGTATCATCACAAATGTATCATTAAGAAAGATGAGAGAGCTGTTGGATTTCCACGGCTATCTCTGTCCCTGTCTCCTTCTCTGACACCTTCTCTCTTTATCTCCCTCTTCTCATGCTTGCGCACACCATCATGCATACTGTACACTCAAAAACACGCACACACACGTGTCCTTACATACAAATCCCCGCTCTCCTCCTGCCAGGAGGGATAATGTAATGTAATTGTGCGCAGCAGTGGATTCCACGGTAATTTCCATCGTAAATGCCAACTTCAGGGTGGGGGGGGGTCTGTCGAATTGAAGCAGCTTCATATGTTACATATGGCGACGCCAAGGAATGCAAGTCCCAACTCAAAACTGAAAGAAGAAAAAAATTCAAATGCATTTAAATCAAGACAAAAAAGTTAGAGAAGTCTGCTATACAGTCTGATACACGGGCGCGACCTTGACTTATTTTTATGACTCAGCTTCGCATTCAAAGTTATCGAGCCGCGGTTTGATGAGAAGCTACAGCCATTACTCAGTTGAGGCATTTCATTTATGCTCGTATTGTTCACACAGTCAGTGTAAATGAAAGGCAGTGTGGGAAGAGAGCGGTAAACAGGACCTTGATGGAAAAGAGTATTCTTTCTCATGAGGGGCTGAGCTGGCTTATGCGCAACCGCAACAAAACAACAATCGTACATCACTGATGAGTAAGGAGCCGTACTGTCCTCATTCTCACAGCAAAGAGGAACAACACGCTGGGAGTTAATTATAACTATGCGATGGCGAGAAGGGGAAGGAGGTATTCAGTGTGGCAGCAGGGTAAAGCTGTGAGAAGTCTGCCTGATCACAGCTATAGATAGGTGTGGGTAACTCTTGTCCCGGGGTTCCAGTGTGCAACGGAACATTTCCACTGGCTAAAATGATCCTATAAAAATGCTTTACACCTACATAAATATTTTCTGAAGATTGCTTTGTCAGCGCGTTGGGGAATTTTATATATATATGGCAACCTTAAAAAACCTTGAATTTGGCACTTTTAAACTTTTTTTTTTGGACAATTGAGGTTATTGTAGTATGTTTGTTTTTATGTCCCTTAAATGGTGAAAAACATTTGTCCAAACTTTTATTCCTGTTCATAACCCTTTACATAACATTTTAAGAAATTCAATACAAATATATTATTGGGTTGACCCCTAATTATGTGCTTGGTGCAACCTGTGTAACAATTAGTCTGTGCTGCTTGTTACAAATCAATGGCGAGGTAACCTGGAGCGGGCGGCATACGAGGTGGCAGGTATGAACATGATTAAATGTCAAGTCGCATCATGTCATCCTTTTGCTGCGTTTTATTTTTCAAGTTAGCACTTGAGTTATTTTGCTAATGTGCCACGCAGGGCCATGAAGTAGACATAAGGTGCTGGTCAGGCATACAAACATGCTCAGAAAACAGCTCTCTACTCCCATATCATTCCTGCTGAAAAACAAATACTCATCAGATCAATCTTAGACAAAACACCACTAATGCATCAGCAGAGGATTTAATTCTATCAGTAAATCTCTGTTGCAGGATGGTACCAATACCATGCTCTGTGAAGAACTCATTCTGGTAAATCATTACAAACCGGTCTATTTCCATCAAAAACACGCCGGTCTGGCACCTCCAGCTAACATGAACTCCACTAACCTGCAGGTTCTGACACAGATTAGCAGAGCATTGATCATACAGTCTGACATGGCTGCACTGCTCATTAAGCCAGGAATTAACACCATTAGGCACGTGGTTATAGAGTGGTAGCCACACTATATTCAAGGGCAATTACCACATCTGATCTAACTGATGTTAAAGACCTGATTCATCGTGCTTCTTTTCCTCAGTCATTGGGTTACAAGTTTAGGTTACAACTTGAAAAATGTGTTCTGTTCCCATACCCATACTGCCACAGTATTTAATATGCCAGAAACAGACAAAGAGATCCAGTATGTACCAGTGTGTGAGCCTTGCTCTCACAGCCAGCAATTACAGAACAAGCGTTTCAGGCTCTACGAACCACTGGTCCAGCCATTCAGTTACTTTGATTGTCCCTGATTAATCCTGTTTCTCAGGACAATGTGCAACAACCGACTGTGCTTGATTGACATCTTACAATGCCTTTAAAATTCTTTATAAAAGAGTAATGCTGTCAGTGTGTGGTTAGCACTTTCATGATTTTTCTTTTTCTTCTTCCGGTGTTCCTTTTTTAAATTCAACAATGCCATTTTAATCCTTTCAGCCTCTCACCACAATTCTAAGTACCACTTTCACTGCATGAAAAGTGGGATTTTCATCAGTTATCGGCACTGTAGATTGTCGTGAAATTTCAGGTTTACGACTGCGCACGGCAATTTACAGGCAACTCCGGAAATTGACGGAAATTGACGTGTACCTTGCTTGGCAGCTGTCCCCCCATGACCCCCCTCCCCTTAATTCTAGGGGAGGCTTTAACATGTAAATGAAAATGCTGTGAACTATACAAATGCAAATCAGGGTAGCAGGGGGAGTTTTACCCCAGGTGACATTTTTCTAAAAGGTATTGACTTCATTTTAAGAAAATCTCTGGTATAAATAGATCAGGCTCAGTATAGCCTAATTATAGACTCTTAAATTTTAGCTTGAATTGATTGTATTGTAATCTGTGAAAAAAACAACCAAATGTGGCAAGAAAGGTGGGATAGAGAGGAGAAAGGGAGACATCTATATCAGATTCAGAAGAGAGGA
>OMLP01013284.1:124284-150482 GCA_900302685.1 Spondyliosoma cantharus | reverse complement strand
CCTGCTTCCCCATCCCAACCCTCCTCATTTCTACTATCCATCTGTCTTTGGAGCCAACGGGACGTCTAATAACCCGAACATACCGAACACCCCGGAGTCCTACACTCTCACTGGGGCTTGGCTACAGTTTTGCCCCCTGCTATAACAAAAGTGTGCAGAACTGTACTGTTGTTACGTCATGTAGCCAAGCTCATACACATTTCTGTTGACTGTAGCTGAGAGCGTGGACAGCGTGGGTACATTATTCCCATTAGAGTAAGCAGGTGTTTAGTGAGGATTTGCATGTTGTTTGGTCCTTGGTATGCAACTGTAAACTGTGATCCAAGGAGGAGAGGCAACTGCTCTGAGGTTCTGTCATTCATGCTGTTTGTCTCCTCAACAAGTGGGACCCAGAGAGTAAGTCCACTAAATCTTATAAGTTTCTATGTTGGACATCTTCCTCTGCAGTAGCTCACATGTGCAACATATCCACACCATATTTCAGTCTTTCTCTGTGTCTTATTCATCTGCTTCGTCTGTCAACCTGCTGTTGCTGTCTCTCACTAGAGAGTGGCGCTCCAATCCCTTTGTTCGATCAAATTCTGTTTTGTTTTTTTCCAGTTTTTGTGAGGGCGCATGTGTGGTCAGGTTGAATTGGCGGCTAGACCCTGTCACACACATTCCTTTTCATTCAGCTGGAACAGAAAGAAAGAGCCAAGGACAAAAAGGGGTGAAAGTAAGAGTGAGAGAGACAGAGAGAGAGTGAGTCAGAGGCCGGGGAGATGGGAGGAGAGGGGGAGAGAGGGAGACGGCCAAGAGACATTTGTAGTTGAGTGGACGAGCACAGACAATCCCTGGCACACAGCTCTTTGAGTGTCATGTAAACCACCCCTTCGCTCTCCCTTTTTGTCCCATTCACTGCCTGCCACCCTCCCTTCTCTCTGCCGCACCCTGTGGCCTCTCTGCTTTGGACTTGGGGGGTTTGCCTGCCTCTATAAAAGCCCCGTTTGTGCTCTGAGTGAGCTTCATTCCCCATCATGGAGACTCAGAGATACCAGTCCTCGTACAGGAAGCGTTTTGGGCTCCAGAGCTCGAGCAGCTCAGCAGTCAGAATTGGAAGTCT
This sequence comes from Spondyliosoma cantharus, assembly GCA_900302685.1. Lineage (NCBI taxonomy): Eukaryota > Metazoa > Chordata > Actinopteri > Spariformes > Sparidae > Spondyliosoma > Spondyliosoma cantharus. Next base: position 149,380 of record OMLP01013284.1, on the reverse strand, counting down.
TCCTTCTAGTCGGTACTCCTGGCATGGCACCCCTCGCAACCTCACCCACTCCAGCCCGATATCCAGGGTCTCCTTGGGCTCGACCAGCACGGCCCTTCTCCTGGGGAGCCCCGGGGAGCGCCTGGACTTCTCAGCTGACACCCTGATGAAGGCCCAGTACAAGGAAACGCGCACTAATGAGAAGATGGAGATGATGGGCCTGAATGACCGTTTTGCCAGCTACATCGAGAAGGTGCGCCTGTTGGAGCAGCAGAACAAGGTGCTGGTGGCAGAACTGAACCAGCTGAAGGGGAAGGAGCCCAGCCGCCTGGGAGACATCTACCAGGAGGAGCTGAGAGAACTGCGTCGGCAGGTGGACAGTCTCACTGCTGGCAAAGCTCGGCTGGAGATAGAGATGGAAAACCTGGTTGCAGATATTGGCACCCTCAAGCAGAGGTAGGAGGAAGCAGGGTGGGACTCCTGTGGGTGGTCGATCAAATTCGTGTGATGCAGTCACACAGTCGCACGCCTGTGTTATGTCCCTGCTTTGTTCTTATTCTCTTCAAAGATTGCTTTAGTAGCATGTGTAATGTAATGCGATAAACCCTCACTTTGCACAGTTCTTGTTTACTCATACTTCCTTATAATGAAAATTACATTTAGATAAAATCTGGCATTTGTCAAACTTATCGAGAGGTTATTTAAGTTCAATGGCTAACATATGAAAGTAGAAAAAATCCTGTACAATTGTTGTATAATATTATAAAAAAATTGTAACCCATTAGAAGGGTGCTCAAGTTTCAAAAGATAAGAGATGAGGAGGAGCAGTACCAAACTCCCCCCTGTTTGGCCTTTCTTCTGTTTGTACTATCTCGTGTAAAATGTGCAAGATATTTTGAGTAATTTGTTGCAGGAGCACTCAAATTTCATCCTGTTCAACACATTTGTCACTATCAAGACTTGCACACAAATGTGTACACAAAAGTTTTTGGTCAACTTGGATTTGTTTTACTGTTGTTGATGTGCACTTGTTGCTTTTGGATCTGATTAGCTACCATGGCAAGAAAAATCAGCTCAGCTTGCCAAGATCAGGGAGAAATAAGAGAAGTTTATTGCTTAGCTTTTTTGTTTTCTTCTTTTTAAAAAAAAATTATGAATGCATTTAAATGCAAATTGTTTTTTTCTCTAATTCACTGGAATGCAGACCGCTGAGCTCTGCCCGAGCTTTGCTCCTGGATCCCTCTTTACAAACTTGATCCTGGCTGAAGCCCTCATCACCATTGAGCGAGTGCGGACGAATGAGGCGAACACAATGGCAGCCCTCCACAAAGGAAGCAGACAGCCAGGCAGATGTTTTCTTGTCCCTTGTTACTCCAAACCACATCATTCGCTGCAGCAGCATATCCAGCTTTTTTTTAAACTGAAGTTTCACACGTGGCATGAATCAATAATTTAATTTAGCCAGGAGAAGATGCATTTGAAAGACTCCGTGGATAAAAAATAAAAGTCTCCTTCAGACTCGTCTGTATCCTCTGATTACCGTGCAGCTCCTGGTCCCCTGAAAGAACGCAGGGTGAATGATGATGGCCGTGTCTGAGAGGGTCAAAGGTTGCTTTTGTGATTCCTGCTGCCTTTCTAGAACCGCTCCATTCAGCAAACACTGCGTGAAGACATACAGATGTTACCCCAACTCTGGGCATTTATGTTTCCATGACTCGGTGTGTATAGCAGAAGGATTACAGGGTGGTGTGTGCCTGCGTGTGAGGCTTTGCGTGCACACATGGACCCTTTGTGTGTGTGTGTGTGTGTGTGTGTGTGTGTGTGTGTGTGTGTGTGTGTGAACTCCATCCCGTGGGAAAGGCCTCTGTCTGTTAGATTGGAGTGAATGTGTAATGATGCGTAAGCTGCCCTTTCAGCTGAGCCCCGGTCGTCCCCTGAACCACAGGGAGCAGCTCACAGTAAAAATCTGATCTAAATGTATGAAATATGTTTTCAGTTCCCATAGTTTGACTCTTAATATACAGGAAATGCTCACTTGAATTACAGAAAAATGTGTTTTTGGTTCTGGATTATTAATGCAGCGCCATTAAGGAACAGGAAGAAATTACATTGGAGTAAAGAATATTGGGATTATTTTAGCGTTTTTAGTTATTTAAAACACCTTCAAACCTCTTTGTTTGTGGATGTTGCTGTCATGCTAATTATAAGTCAACAAATGCTCAACTTTGTCTTGATTTTTTTGTGACTTTCTCAGGTTGCAGGAGGAGACTGGCCTCCGTCAGGATGCGGAGCAAAATTTGAATGCCTGCAGACAGGTAATTCTGCTGATATTACCCCGAATTCATGATCAGAACAATGTAAATATTCAGCACGATGACTGTGCCGCATTACTCTTTGTGCCTCGTTCTTTGCATAGGATGTGGATGAGGCAGCTCTAAATCGTGTCCAGTTGGAGAGGAAGATCGATGCCCTGCAGGAAGAGATAAACTTCCTGAAGAAGACTCATGACGAGGTAATAAAATTACCCATGCCTTTAACCGCAAACAGCCACCGGATTTAACTGACCACTTCACCTCACTTGTTGCACTCAACTTCTCAGGAGCTGCGTGAGTTGCAGGACCAGATCATGGCCCATCAGGTGCATGTTGACCTGGATGTCTCCAAACCCGACCTGACTGCTGCTCTGAGAGACATCAGGGTCCAGTATGAAACCATGGCCACTTCTAACATGCAGGAGACGGAGGAGTGGTACCGATCCAAGGTCAGAGGACTCTGATATGGCTGAGAAGTAGTGTAGTGCACATCCAAATTATATTCCATGAGAGACAAGACCGTTACAAACTGTTGGACTGTTTTCTTTTCGTACACAGTTTGCTGACCTGACGGATGCAGCCAATCGAAACACAGAAGCCCTGCGCCAGGCCAAGCAGGAGGCCAATGAATACCGGCGCCAGATGCAGGTGTTGAACTGCGACCTCGAGGCTCTCCGTGGGACAGTAAGTCCACTGAATGTTACAGCTTACACTTACAGCTGAAATGATCTTAATGGTACATTAAGATGCCACAAAATTAGATGACATCACGACAGTGACACATGTTGTTGCGTTGATCCCACAATGCAACTGAAAATAAACAATAAGGTTTTAAGTGATGTCACTCATATCTAATTTGAGGATATTTTCATCTACATCATATGAACAGGGTCAAAAATGTTGCCCTTTTTTTGTAGTTTTCAGAGACTTATGGAGTACAGATATTAACATGCAGTTTGATAACATCATCCTCATGACATCTACAACCCACACTCATTAGATCAGATCTTCCCTGGTTGGTGCCTGCCAAGCTTGTACAGTAGCCATCTTCGCGTCTTGCTCATATCAGGGACTCTTTGTCTTCAGTCTGGTCTTCAGCAAAGTAAAACACAGTTTGACTGAGGTCATGTGACTGACTCCCCCTATCAAAAACATTCCCCAGGAAAGTGGGGAGGACCTGAAGTCAAACTATACATATTTGTATATCTTATGTTAGCATTTAAGTATAGATATACAAATAAATGACTCTGACAACCAGCAAAGTTGATATACAGGAGTAGATTTGTAGTGATAGAAGCAGATGTGGAAGTAACAAAAGTAGTAAAACAGTATTAGAAAATGAAAATGTAGCCTCAGTATCCTACACTCTGCTGCTGCTCCTAATGGGGCTTTAGCTGCACAGTTCATTACTCAATCCGTCTCTTCCTCTCATGTCTTTCAGAACGAGTCTCTGGAACGTCAGCTCCGGGAGATGGAGGACCGTTTCTCCATGGAGACAACTGGTTACCAGGATACAGTGAGCCATCTGGAGGAGGAGATCCATGCGTTGAAGGAGGAGATGGCGAGACACCTGCAGGAGTACCAGGACCTCCTCAATGTCAAGCTGGCCCTGGATATCGAGATTGCCACCTACAGGAAGCTGCTGGAGGGAGAGGAGAGCAGGTGAGCCGCAGCTTGGCAGACAAGCTTTGTAAATATTCTTGTGTTGTCAGGATATTTACTTTTGTGGGTTTGTTTGTCAGTGACTGTAGTTGTCTCTCCTCTGTTGCTCCAGGATCACCATTCCAGTTCAGAGCTTTTCCAACCTGCAGTTCAGAGGTCAGTATAGTGGGTCATTCTATTTCTTTTATTGAGTCAGCTGTTTTTGCTCTATAGACATATGGTTTGTAGAAAGTATAGAAGAATATAGTTAACTTGAAAATTTCAAGTTAACTATATTCTTGTCAACAAGTTCACATTTTGGCCTGAGGGTGGCAGTAAAAGAGATCATCAAAAATGATTAGTTGCCATTCTTTGGCCACTATAAAAATCCATTTGAATTTTGCAGTTATGTGGTAGTCATCAAAATATCTCCTTTATCATCTTAAATGCGTTTTGCTTCCTGCACATCACATGAATTTGTGATTATTCGGGGGTCACTCTTGTGTTTTTTACCTTTTCATGCCTTTAAACAGAGGAAAATAAACCTCATGTCTTGAGCTGCACTGAACGTTTCCCTGTTTCTACCTCTACTCATCCTCCAGAAACTAATCTGGACACTAAAACCCCAGAGGCCCACGTGAAGAGGAGCATCCTGGTTCGAACTGTGGAAACCAGGGATGGGGAGGTATGTGCTCTCCCAGAACAGCACAGTTTGTTTAACACGCTCACACTGAAGCGAGCCAATCTGCACATCGCACCCATTCCCTCTTGAGGGCAATGTTGAACCCTTCTGCAGGTTTTCACACACATCCACTGTGGCTCTGCACACCTGATGCCATACGCAGCGGCAGACGCTCACCAGAGATTTGTTTGTTTTGCTATTTTTAACTCTCATCCCTTTTTCTTTTCAGATCATTAAGGAATCAACAACTGAGCACAAGGATCTTCCTTAAAGATTTGCGACCAGCTCTCGCGTCTTGACTTCAGGCACGACCTGAGGATTCTGAACGAGATCTTTTTTTATTTCCAAACCCCAAAGCTGCCCTTGATCACATCATTTCATTTTTCTTCTTCATCTCTTCTCATCATCCTCCACAGTTTAATATGTTAACTGCTTTTCAACCATGATCTAACCATTAAATACACCTAGAGGCCCACATTAGAATTTCTGCCGAAAACATTTATGTTAAGTTTTTGTACAGATCCACCAAGAGCTTGAGTTGAATGTAGGTCAGTCAAAACTACTGGACATTATTGGTAACCTGTGTTATTTGAACTTGGACTGAGAGTCTAGATTTTTTAGCATTGTTTCAGATTAGCTGCCATAGAAGAGAGCCTGAAACGTAGTTATTGTGTTCGGCTTATACGTAGCGTGGTGGAGGTTGACGTGTGGTTATGTGTATGTGAAATGTGGCAAGAGAAGTACCAGAGGGTGATGGGGTTTGCAGATGTCGAAAAAATGGAAGATAGGCAGGGAATGAGAGATGTGTGTACATTAGGGCAGCGTCCTGGCAGAACAACAGGTGAATTCGTGCTGGTTTTTAACACTTGTCTGGTGCTTCTTTGAATTTCATTCCTCTGTTGATACAGCCAACCTCCGTTCAAATGTTGATTGTTGTATTTAAAGCCCTTCACTTACAGTATGGCTGATTAGACATGTGCTCAGATTTGCGTCAGGCGATGTTTGCTTGGATCATAAAACTCAAGTACTATGTTATTTTTTCACAAGTTACAACCTCCCTCGCCTCACTGAGTAACCAAACAATGTGTTATGGCGGCTTTTGAGGGGATACAACAAAAATAAATACATGTATGACATACTGGACCGTCAGTGATTTGTTGACATTGTGATCAGGTCATTAATATACAGATATAAACAGTATATGTACTGACACCAGGGAGGCACAAAAGACACATCTTATAGATGCACAAGAGCAAAGTAATCAATTCCAAAATTCAGTGGCTGAATTCTGTCTAAATCTCTTTGTACAGTCATTTGCATAACGGCCCTGTTGTTTTAATTAATGACCGCACCAGATGCTGAATGCTTGTGTGCTTTCCCCTCACTTGGCAGTGACCATGGCAACCTTTACGGTGATGTCACATCCAAAAAAGTGCAAGTTGTCCCATCAACAGGTGCGACAAAACTATCAACAGAGTGAGAAGGGTGTGTACAACCTGACAAGACATCATCACTTTTCTGATAACCAGTTTGTGTCAGGGACATGTCCACCTATCCATCAGAGGTGAAAGGGACAGCGCCAGGTCGGAGGTGTGGACGAGGTGTTTGATGTGACCTTTGCCCTTCCGCCTCCACTTAATCCACCTGCGTCCCTCCTCCAAAACCAGTAGTAGTGTTTGAACAATTGTAGTGAGAGAAAAGCTGAAATCCCACAACCCAACCCCGCACCAGAAACCCTTGTTCGTTTATTTTGACAGGGAGGATGTTGGGCTAAATAGGGAAGGAGGCTGTAAGGAAGATCCACGGGCAGATGGATGATGGATGTCACAGCCCAAACACTGTAATCGAAGCCTTGTGCTTTGCTGGAATCCCCCACTGGCTGAAGCTGCGCTGACAGGCCCTGTCACTGATGAGAGTGGCGCTACAACGAAGCTGGCTGTCGCTGCACTCGTCGCCAAGGACACGCCGTGAATTTGATTTCCATGTGCCACCCACTTTTTCCTCTCCTCAACTTCCACCCATGTCACTCAACCCCCTCCTCCTTTCTCTTATAATGACATGCAGCCCTCTCTTGCATTCACTCTGTTTTAGTTGTGTTTTTTGAATGTCGATCCTGGGTAGAATTTCTGACTTTCGAGCCTTGTAGCAAAGATGCAGCTGAAACCTGCATTTTTAATGTGAAAAAACCTCTCCAGATGTGAATATAACATTAGTTTTGATCAATGCTATGTGCCATGACGCCTTGTTAAATTAACAACAATAAAACATTTTGTTTGTTAGAGCTGATGCCTCTTATGTTGATCTTTCAAACAAGGTTTCCAATTAATTTTTCATGAAAGTTTACATGTTAGCTTCTGATTCAAATACATACATCAGCTTCAATCTCGCTGAAATGAGTGTTATATATGCTGACAGTTTACTTTAGGGTATGAGAAGGATGACAGCAGCAGAGAGACACTATTCATCATGACAAACATGATTGTTTCTGACCGTTTGCCAGTCCGTACTGCAGAGCAGATGGGTCTCACTTCCTGTATTATCACGGCTCAATTGTGAGCGTTACTGTATATCTGGGCAGATGGATGATTGTGGCCAGAAATAGTGTCGCCTGCGATGCAGAAAAGCACCAGCACTGGATTGTCAAACACCTGACTTCAAGTTTAGGACAAGTCTGTTTCCCATGATGTCACATCATGTCAAAAATATACTAACAGAAAGATTGTACGAGTTAAAAATTTCATGATAGTCCTCTGGGAATTGAATTCTTCATATCCTATTCATACCGATAACTTGATCGGTCTTTTTCAGACATTTTTGTTCAACACTAGTCTGGTGTCAACATGTACAATTAAAACAGAGAGACAAGATTCACAGTCTTTATTCTGTTGCTCTGTGCAAAAATACTGCAGAAAAATTCAACCAGAGCCAAAATGAGGCTTCAGCAAATACATTTTTTTCACACAAAATGTCCTCTTCCTGTTGCTATCCAGCTCAGCAAGGAAACACAAAAAGTGAATTTAAAAGACTTGCACACATTATTTGCATAACTCAGATCGCTAAAGCCTCATACAAACTTCAAATAAAATGTGGAATATGTTTTTGCATGAAAAAGGATTCTGGATTTTGTCCCACATCTCTTTTATCGGACGAATATTAAGAAGGGCTTTAGTACAGCCAGCGGGGAGGAAAGATGAAAGCAAGCTGTTTCAATGTGTTGACATAAGCTGTTTTCAGTATTGACATCAATATCTGTAATTTGGAAATTTGAAAAGGACTTTCAAAGTGGCTCAGAATATGAATCAAAATAAGATTAATTGCCTAGAGTGAACATTTGCATCGATGTTGTAGGTTAGATAGGAGCAAAGATGCAAGTGTAAAAGCAGCTATATATAACAAACAGCAGGCAGTAACAGCATGTTTCACACTCTGAGCTCCTCCTCAGACAGCGTAAAGAGCTCAAAATGTTGGATTATGCCTCCCATTTTTGTCTTTATTTTTATCTGATACTTGGTGACCATTTATGAAAGTAATGAAAGCATGATGTCATCAGAATCCTTCTCAATATGGTCAAAAAACTCTGCCAAACTAACTAAGCTTTTCAACAGCACATAATTGTGACATTGTTCACTAACTAAACAGATTTTTTTAATTCAAGTTGACACGAAGAACATGTCTTTTTCCTGAGCCTCATGAGAGAAATCCATCAAAACGTCACATGAAACACCTGTAGACGTTTTCACCACAATTCTCTGCTGTTTTTTGGGATGATATTTTTGTGTGACTCAGTAACTGAGTGTGTTTGTAAAGAACACTATGTATCTGTTTTGCCCGGCTCTTATCAGAAGAATGGAGTGTCTCAGGTCTGCACTGAAGGCAACCCTGAGCTGAAGGACCACCAGGCTGATAAAATTCAGGCCCTGACGTCCGAGTCTGAAACACTTTCCCACCCAATGCTGTTCCGCAGCTCCGGGAAGGGGCGAGAGGTGACGGAGAAGGGCATTTTTAAGCTCATTATCTTTCCACAGCTAGTGTGAGGTGGCAACAGCTGTCATGTAAGCTACAGAAAACATGAATACACAGTCGCACAGGCTCGTTAGAAAATGCCAAGACTTTTGTTGGAATACTCAAGCGTGGACCAGACTGAACTCTGTCATTGTGTTTCATATGTGCGGCAACAACTTTAACATCCTGGAAAAACACATCCCGTTGCCAAGGCTGCACAGACTGATTTCTAAATTAAAAAAGGTTCATTTTTAAATAGATGTCACGATAATATAGTTATGATGAATTATTTCGACCACAATAAGCGCAGAGTGAAAATCTGATATCGTGACAGTCCTGGTTTCAACTTGTGCTTTTTGTCTTTGGTTGCCCTCTTCAGTGCACATTCCTGTCTTACTTGGCTCTCACACCGAAGGGTCATGGGAAGGCATGTGTGTGCTCCTTAGTTAATTTTAGCTCTCATTTCATCAACGCTATTGAGATACAACACAGAGCAACCAGGTCAGCCCGTCTGACGGTCCTCAAACCATAAACCGTCTGATCTCCAAACACCCTGTGCAGACTCGGCCATTGTATGCGTGAACACAAGCTCATAACAACATTTCCTCAAACAAAGTTGAGCAATGACTTCTTAGATGCACAGGTCAACAACATGCCAGACCCAGAGGGTCTCTGTTTTCATGATTCAAACAACAATCGATCACATTATCAACAGGAGAGACATATTGACAAAAGGAAAGTATGGAGGGACCCACCGAGAGACCGACTCGTAAAAACAACTCAGCAGTAAACATCCCTCAGCCTAGTTGGTCAGTGAAACACTCTGTGGCAGCTATCCCCAAACAAAACCAACAGTGAGTATTTTGTGTGTCAAGAAGCATGTGACCTTTAAATCGGTCTGCATGTCTGCTGCCAGCCAAGTGCCCTCTCTTTGGGTTCAGGGAGAAGCTTGAGTCCTTTTGTCATCATAAATAATAAAACTAGATTATGGGGGGAAAAAACTAAACAAATCGAGTTTTTTTTTGCTGTTTTTATAAGCCTGAATTCATTACAATTGTACTTCAGACAAAGATGTTACCCTGCAGTTTGCATGTCTTCCGGTGCTCCAATAAAAATCCAGACTGGAAGCTTCCACGCTTGTTAAAAGCAGAGAGACTCCTCACCAGACTTTGAAACCACGTTTTTCTTTCATTTCGAATGTTTTTGCTTCTGCTTTAGTTGCGCCACTCGATCTTATCAGCATGTTGGGATTTAGCCCAGTGCCTCATTTCACCCCACTGAAAGTGAGTCTAAAGAACACATGTGCAAAACCATACACAAACCATTGCCACTTAAAGCTTATCATGTACAATACTCCAGGAGTGTGATGGCAGCCACAGGGGGAGAGGATGCTGCTATTTTGAGCTCAGAGACCTGTGATGTGGAGTGAACCAGTGGACTGATGAGGGTCTGCACTCTGTCAGTGTCAGACCACTGTCAAGTCATCCACAATACAGTAAACAGAACTTTAAGACATGATTTCAAAATAAAACAGCCCATTATTAAGACATACTCTTGTCTCCAAAATCCTAAGATACCTCTAAATGTAGTGCCCCCAAGTCCTTGTACCGGATTTTAGTTATGAAATGAGGATATTTGAGATATTGAGATGTACGATATGCATTATATTTCAAAATGTGAGGTTGCGACTGTGACATACTAATTATGACAGAAAACGTGGGCAAGATTTTGAGGGCAATCTTCTAAATTATGACAAACTAGAATGGCACCCAGTAAAAAATAGACCCATCCTCCATCCAAGTATCATGGATATCCATTAAGTAGTTTTTTCTGAAATCCTGCTGACAAACCAACCAACAAACAATCAAAAGCCACGGGTGGAAACATAACCTAATTGGCGGAGGGAATAGAAACACCTTGGTGGTGTTTTACCAAGTTTTTGTATTTGGGGTTGCTATGAAAAAAAACTTTGGGATTGCAATGAATAAAAAATTCTGGGCGCACTAATAAGCTACTCAAGTTGGGCTGTATGAAGAAATATTCACTCACAAAACCCGCACAAGCCACAAGAGAGATCTTGAAATGAATAGCGTTTTTCTTTGGCCTTTATTTTGGAAATCTGCCACACTTTACTTCCGTTCTCGTCCCGTTTAACGCAGACTGACTTGTCGCTCCTGACAGCCGCCCTTGTCGACTCTGGGGGAGGTGGAAGGGCAGTGGAGCTGCCTCATAGGAGCGTCTTCTCCGATGTCCTTATCGCGCAGTGTCCAAACTGTGAGGGAGAAAGCTGCGATTATAAAACAAACCGAGAGATCCTGCGCTTTGTTTGTTTATTTTTTTTAGCTTTTTATTCCCAACTTTATCTTCCAAATCAGCTTCCCTTCACTGTGTAGAGGAAGCCAAATCGTTGGAAACCGGTTAATGAGTTGCTTCTTTTTTTTCATTGTAAAGGTGAAGTCTTGTTGGAAATGGCTTTTGCAGCATCCTAGACTACTTTTCCCCCCACATTATCAGCGTGCAACATCCTGCATCTACCATCGCCCTGGCAACCAGACCTCCCCTCCATCATCCTCCAGCGCTTCATCCCTCACCATCAGCGGCAGCCTGGGAGGGGGATCAAAAGCTGCTCCTGACGCTCGTCCTCCAACTCTGTTTTCTACACGGGCGCCACCTCAGAGCCGTTTTTTCTATTATATATTTCTTTTGATTTATTTTTTTAAATCTTATTTAAACTATTAATGTGTCGGAGAAGTCTTCTCTCTCAACCCCAAAATGCCTGTGAGACGCGGTCACGTTGCGCTCCAGAACACCTACCTGGACACTATCATCAGGAAATTCGACGAGCAAAGTGAGTACACGTGAAATGAGTGAACGCCATGTGATGCTGCCAGAGTTGAACTCCACATTGTGATTATACAAACACACACAAAGCCGGTTAAAACATGGACTGTGTTGCCTGTTGTAAACACTTTCAAACACCCTGTGTTGTGCTGAATGATGTCATGTCTGTGAAGTGCTTTTAATCTATCCGACAAAGAAGGCAGACCCAAATATTTGTGCACAGAAAGTGTGTAAAGATAATTTTGTTTAGTTTGTCTTCCATTAGCTACACCCTGTGTAAAAAAGAGCGGGGAGGGGGGGGGGAGATAATGCCCCTGAGAGAATGGGTTTCTGTCATAATTTAAAATAAAAATTGTGTTAATTTCTTCCTTAATCACACTTTATTGTCAGTCACAAAAAGGCTACAGCCCCAGCCTCACTGTGCATCCTTGATATTTCACACATGACTGGATTTTTAGACTCTTTGGCAGACTGACGAGCTTCTCATGTTGAGCTGAAGTATCTTATCTAATTCGAATCAGTGATTTTGGCGTCCCTGTGCAGGCCGCTTTTATGTTTTAGGGTTATTGCACCTGCATGTTGTGTTTGTTCCTGAGTGCTCACCTGACATTATGTTCCATTAGCTCACATGTTTCCACTGGCAGCAAAGAGGCAGCCACTCTCACTCATTTTGGACCCATTAGGGCTTGTGATAAGAGACAGATGTTGCATTTGATGTCTTCTTTTGACCACTTTTATCTTGAATAATCTACATTTTCCTTGTTTAGATTCTTGTTTTATAAAGTTACAAAGCATAATACCCTATAGAGCTAGTAGAGTATGATAAACATAATCCGCTTTTCTGTCTCCCTTTCAAGTCAGTTTGTTATATTTTGCCCTGGCTGATTTCCTTTTTTACCTCACTATGGACAACTCACAGTGTTTAATGTGTCAGACTTAAAATAACCCTGATTTCCTCAGAGAGTGAAAAGCTTCAACTCTCAATAAGTTTTAGTCTGATTATCTTTGATACCAAAACTGCTTTAATCTATGGAGCCCCTTTAACAAAAGCTCTATTCTGTCTGTGTGTGTGTGTGCATGCGCAGCCACATGTGCGTGCACGGCCAGGTGAGTGCACGTGCCACAGCGGTGCTGCTTAGCAACGGTGTGACGATCAGTGTTTCCGCTTTGGGCCCCACATTATGACTTTGGACAGGATGTGCTTTCCACACGCCAGAGGAGCTCGTCCAGAGTCCCCTCCGCTCATCTGTGTGGGAGAGCTGTTTAACCCAGTTCCACCACAGGATAATAAAAGGTCCTGTCAGATGTTGCAGAGGACATGTATATGTACTCATCATTTAGCTCATTGAACTCCTCCATTAGCAGCATTCGAACAAAACTGTCCTGATTCATTTTCGTGGTGGCCAATGTTTTGGCGTAGTAGCTGAGGCACGCACATTCCAACCATCAATAACTGGAGCTGGCCGGTATATAAGCTCTGAATTACTATTAAGGATTTTTTTTCTGAGTGCAGAGTAACTCAGAGATGATTAGCGTCAAAAGGTTTGACAGAAAAAAACATTACTGGAGCCCAGTTTCCACCTGACACTGTACAGCCACCGTGTTTCCCAAAGGATGGACATTTATTGGTGGTGGTTGACCGTCTAAAAAGGGTCATGTGCTGGTTTGATCAGCCATTGATCAGTCCATTGCTTGACAGTACTACAAGTATTTTTCCCCAATAGTTCCCATTCCAAGCAGTCTGTTGAATGTAAGATGCACATGTAACAAAAAAAAATGTGTGGCATAAATATTTGGGTGGAACACCTAAATGAATTCAATATATGTGGAAATGCTTTTTAGAGGATTAGTTTTCCCAAGAATGAAAATGCTGTTAACCCCACGCTGTTGGGTGGAAGTTTCGTAGTTCACAAAACATTTCTGGATCTTGACTGCAAAACAGTGTTGCAGCATTCTCCTCGAGAACTGAAGTGGACGACGACAGCTGAAAGAAAAAATAAACAAACTAACAAACATATTATTGGATGTGATGAGATTTGGAAACACATTATTTACTCCATTTTTGAAGAAGAAATCTTCACTGTGGCTGCTAAGGTAAAAGCATATGCGCGTACCCCAGCTAAAGTGGTTGCACGAGCACAAATTGGGATCTCGGGGCTCCTGGAGACCCGGATTAATCAGGTCGAGCTTTACGGAGCCTTTTTTTTCTCGTTTTCAGTTGTACATCAGTTGTTAAGAAGAATTCTGCAACATTGTTTTGCTGTGAAGCTCCAGAAATATTTTATGGGAACACATCCAAACGCATAGAATTAAAATATATAGAACAAGAAAGTGAAAAGTGTTGTATTCTCGTAAAGAGCGTAAAATAAGAACAATCTAGCAGAATTTATAGACAGGAACATACTGTAGCAGTAAAAGAATCGGGACAAATGATCAAAAGCCATTGCAAAACACATGGATAATTACAGTTTGATTTTCAAATGTCAGGTAAAATCTTCGGGCTAATCACGAAAGACGTCAACATCTCTCAAGTTCCCCCTAGTTACATTAGAGCCAGTGTGACGCCACAGACGTTATTATGCTGAAGTGCCCACCTGCTCCACTTCAGTCCCTCTGGGAAAAACTGTGACGCTAATAACATTAGCACCATGAAAAGGTGGACTTCATTAGTTCCACTTCAGCTGATTGTTGAGTGGCCATGCAGGAGATTCTGAACACTTGTACTGAGGCGTATTTTATCAAATCAAACTGTCATAAATACCCTGACGAATTTGATCGAATGCAATCAATTTCAAAAAGTAGTAGGCCTCAGTACATATTCCAGAGTGTGACTATGATCATAGAATATTCAAGCAAGAAACACATTTAAACAACTTTTTGCCTGCCATTTTTGATATTGCCTACTTCGTAACTTCAACTCACAGTCACTGTTTTAATTTCCACTCAGTATTTTTTTTAGCTTTTTATACTGGAACGTGAAATTCAGCATCTTCCGTCCTTTAGATCGCAAGTTCCTGATCGCCAACGCCCAGATGAAGAACTGTGGCATCATCTACTGCAACGAGGGCTTCTGCCAGATGTTTGGTTTTGCCAGGGCGGAGATCATGCAACAGTCCTGTACCTGCCAGTTCTTGGTGGGACCTGGTACCATGAAGAGTGCTCTGGCCCAGCTGGCACAGGCCCTGCTTGGCTCTGAGGAGCGCAAGGTGGAGATCCTCTACTACGCTAAGGAAGGTGAGGCACGAGGGCAGGAGAGGAGAGGTGAAGTACATGATGACTGAGAATTTTAAAAACCCCTCACAGCCTCTGTGCAACCTCAGATCCCTGGGAAGGAGCCTTCTGGCCATCACAAAATCTGGAATATTGGACAGCTTGACTGTCATTAAAACACTGTGCTCATCCATATGTTCCACTATGTACTATCATTTGCTCTTATTTTGGCCATTTAAAAAACAGCCACAGCCACTGCTCTTCATGTGTGGAATAAGGAAAGTAATGATAACTTGTTTCCCCCTGTACTCACTGGAACATTTTAGGTTTTAGATTGAGGAAACTTATTACATATAAGGCTGAATATAACATATTTTTAAAGGTTTGTATGTGAACCTTGAGGTACAAATGACTGTTTCTGACGTTGCAGGATGAAGTTTCCCTGTTTTGCATATATCTAAATATATTGGATGATGGCAGACAATAGAGATGAAGCATAGTCCCAAATATATTTCTGGCTATTATGAGTTAATGTTGTTTTGTTTACCGAAGACGACGTCATGATAAAAAGGTCAAGAGTCTATTCACGCTAGCAGCTGGTTTAGGTTGGCACAGAGTTGAGCTAATATCAGCATGATTGGAATGACATTACAAGCATATTGATGTTTGAGATGTAATGTGTTTGGAGCCTAACCCAAAACTTGGGCATAATTAATGAATTTCTTCGGGTCGGGTGTCCATGCTCCAGTTAGCATCTAAGTACACGAAGTGCACACAAAGTACAGCAAGGAGCTGGCTGAACTAATGGCATGGCTGAAGAGAGTACCATTAGTTTTACAAAATGTAAAGAAAAGTATTAGACAAATTGAAACTGTTCGATGCAAAGAAACGGAATCACTTATGACAAGGCATCAAGTATTCATGGCATCCATCTAATTGACATTTCACTCAAAGACAAAGCCTAACAGCCGAGGAGCTATTTCAGGGGTGGACCAATTGACTGTCATTGGCATCCATAAACCATTCACGCTAACACAAACAGATACTGATTTTCATTGAAGGCCATTCAATCTGTTTTAATAACAATCAGTCAGGTGTAAAGTGACAATCAAGATTAAGATTTGCCAACAAGTTAAATTAGTTCTGGTAGAATAACTGTAAGATGTTCCCAGATTGTAGTAGTGTAAATGCCAAACACAATTGAACAGGAATGAAAAAGATTAATCTGGCACCTCCATGTGTGGCGACCACTTACAGTGACCGGCCATGATTTATGCAGTCCACTACAGACTCTCCGTGATCTTGAAAAACAGCCGCCTTGGCCAAAGCAGGGTTGTTAAAATCAGTCTTTAAAATCAGTGAATCTCATCTTAAAACCAGTTGCAAATAATGGACGTTTGTTTTTTTTGCCTCGCCATATTGGTTTGTTTGTATAACCTTAATCCCTTCTTTTTTTTACCCCTCCAGCTAAACGACCTTCTCCTTACTATTTATCAGATATTTGAGGAGTCATGTGCAAACAAAAAAATATGATTATCACAGATGAGGAGGAAAGAAAAACATGACACACATAGAGGCCTTGGAGATCACGATATCTAAACTGTAATGAGGGAACTGTAAGAAATGACACAGCGAGACAGGCATTTAACATTTTGATCTGTCGTTTATTCAATGGCATTTTAATGAACGTTCTCTCCTTTTAAACCTTAATTTCCACGTGACTCTCTGACTTGATATAAATGCTACCAGACTGATCTGTTGCCGCCTTGGTCTCTGTCAACTGCAACCTTTTTAGTTCCTTCTTCCCCCATCTATCTGTCACGTGCACACCGACACTGAGGCAGAAACACATAATGGTGGCGAGCGAGCACGCCAAGCTCAGGATGATTACAGTCGTACACCATAAACACAAATACATTTACTGTCTACTTACATACACAGACATGTGTCTTTTGTTTGTTTTGGACATTTGGGCATGGGGCGTACAGTCTGCAGAGAGTTGTTGTCATGGAAATGCGATCAGCATGCCAGCTCAAATCCTCTAAGCATCTATTTGTTTTATCTCCCGCTTCCCACTGTGCTCCCAGACTGAACACGCAGAAAAAAAGTGATTCAGAACAACTCGGCTGCTCTCACCGGCTGTTTTTTATTTCTTTACCTCCAGCCTGAATTCCTGTCAGGGTTTTTTTTCTCAGAATGAATGTGTGAATGGGACTGAATGCAGGCAGCACACAATGTGTGTGTGGACATGTGTGTGTTTGCGTGTGTGATCTGCTCTCTCCCCTGTTTCTAATTTTAGCTCACACTGATTGCAGACTGAAGTTAGACCTGACGGAAGTGTTGCTCATTTTGCGTTTTTTTAGCTTTCACTGTTTGAAATCAGTCCCTCGTTTACCCCCTCCAATTCTATTCTATTCTTTCTTTCTTTCTTTCTTTCTTTCTTTCTTTCTTTCTCTCTTTCTTTCTTTCTTTCTTTCTTTCTTTCTTTCTTTCTTTCTTTCTTTCTTTCTTCCTGTAGTGTTCTTCTGACGTTCCTCAAAAGCATGACCTAATAAAAAAATAATCAGATGGCAGCAATGATGCATACATATGGGGATATAGCTCAGCGGTAGAGCATTTGACTGCAGATCAAGAGATCCCCGGTTCAAATCTGGGTGTCCCCTACTGTTCTTTATTTCTCTTTATGTGTAGGGACCTGCAGACCGTGCCTGGTGGATGTTGTCCCAGTAAAAAACGAGGAGGGAGTCGTCATCATGTTCATCCTCGACTTCCAGGAGCTGATTGATCGTTCTCTCAAGAAATCAGGCCTCAGGAACAGAGTTGCCCAAGGATGGATTTACTGTAAAGCTTTTAACATTTCTCTTACACCTTGCCTGCATGTTATCCGTTCAAGCTGAGTCTTTCTTTGTTCCTGAGATAAACTGACGTGATATTTTCCAACTGTAAAATATTTGCTAATTACTGTTTGCTCAACAGTGCTCCATCAATTTATGTTGCGTGTCGTGATAGTAGTCAGCGTTGACATTTTAATTAATAGCTATGCCATGGTTGTAGTTTCCAGTCATGGACATAGTAGAAATTACCCGCTGAAACGCTCTCAGTTAGCATTTTCAATGCCCTCTTTAATGCAGTAAAAAGAGAATCCAGGAAAGAATGTTTTTATTTCGGATAATGTCTGAACTAAACACAGAGTTTTCCACTCAGGTCAGAACCGTAGGTTGAAGATGAGGCTGCCGGTGCTGCGGTCCATGCGACGAGCTTCACTTTCCAAAGATCAGTTTGAAGGAGTGGTTGTGGACTACCTGCAGGTGAGGTGGTGTGAACACACACACACACACACACACACACACACACACACACTAGCACACAATCAGACAAACACAAACTGGCAGACTCTCTCTCACACACACACACACACACACACACACACACACACACACACACACACAGAGGCCGTGCAAAACACAAAATCAATTCAAATTCTGTGTGTGGCCTTTGCAATAAAATTTTTGGACGACTGTTCACCCAGCCACTTCACTGCACTGATTTCACTGTTCTTCACACATGCAGGAAGAGCACAAAACAAAAAGCACCCTGCACTCAAATTATCTAGAGACAACAAACCTTTTCGTTTTAGGCTTTTGAAATTCCAAACATTGAATACGCACTGTGCAGTTTCATGTTTGCAGCAGCAGGATTTGTTTAAATGTTCTAAGACTGATTTCTCTGCCCAAAAGACAGAGAAAAGGAAGAATGTGGAGGAAAAAAAATCAACCCAGGTTGAGTTCATCTTTCTCTTCTCAGAGTCTCCTCTCACTTCTGTTTAGACTTCTCTTGTGTTTTTGATGAATGACTTCTTGTGACAGTATTCATACCTGACACCGGAACTGTATCAGGCCAAGTCCAGATAATGTGCATTGTGGGACTCTGGCAGGAATGAAACATTCTTTTCTCTTCCAGGTTTACTTTATGTATGATAAGTTTGGCTGCCTTGATATGCAAGACACAGCAAAATTTCCAGAATACTGCTGACAAATAACCCTTTTCTGAGGAATAATCATTTGTACACTTGAGACATAAGCTCCTGCTTTCTGTCTTTCACAGCCAAACAGCGAGGAAGTCCCTCTCAAGGAGTTTCGGATCCCATCCAAAGAGAGTTGCATGCAGTCTGAGACGGAGGCTCTGATAGAACAGGACCTGGATCCTCCCTCCCCTACAGCCCAGTCCTCCACCAAGCAGCGCTCCCTGCTGACTGACCAGCTGGACCCAGGCATCACCTTCCCCAGGGGGAGCTTACCTCGAAGTTGTTCTCGGGACAGCGTCCGCAGCCTCCGACGCGCCTCGTCACTGGATGACATCGATGGGATGAGGGTGGAATGGAACAGTCGACCTGGAGACCCCCGTACCAACAGCAGTGAGTGTCTCACTGGGACACTGCGAACGTCTCAGAGGGAATTTATGGTTCAAATAGTGAACTACTAGTAGTAGCAGAAAAGGAGTTTCTACTAAATCCGGCCTCTTAAGTTGGCAGTCAACGGCCCAAAAGCAACCTCAAAGTGGCCCATTATACATACATCTGATATATGAAAAAATGTAAACCTCATATACAGGATTTATGCCCATGTATGTGTGATACACATATGCTTATCAATGGGATGTACACGAGTCACCATTGATCACCTAGACATTAGGGTATATCATATCATAAACCTCATGTCAACTCTGAAATCTAACAATCGACTATTAAAATCCTGAATGAAAATGCCTGGAGCATCTATATTTCCTTTTTTTCAAAAGTCCATTTTATTCAATATGAGGGCACCTGATTATCATTACTATAAGTAGACCACTGGTTTGTAGTGAGTTTAATGAGTTTAAACAGTACAGACAGTATAGAGTCAACCGCAAGAGAGGCATGAAACCAAGCTGGACTGAACCGTGGACGTTGCAGGTCACGGTTGTCATCTTAACCCCGCGTAGCTGCACCCCAAGTTGTCCTGTAACATCATCTTAACACACCTGCCGGCCAATCAGAAGCATGTCTGTACCATGGCCATAATGTACAGGCAACAATAACAACAAGCAGCCATCACAGATTTTTCATCACAAATCAGTAAAAAAACTTTACTGTCAGACAAGAAAAAAGCCAGAAATAGCACTTACAGCCGCCTGATGGTTGTTGCAGCAGAGACACACTAATCAATCCCTCTGCCAGTTTGTGTGTGTCTGATTGTGTGTGTGTGTGTGTCTGTGTGTGTGTGTGTCCCTCTTCTCTCAGGGGAAATACTTTGCGAGGAAATCATCTTTTGGTGCAGGATACAGGTTCCAATCATACATGGGACTCTCACTCCGTCTGCCACATTTTCTTTCATTTTCATCACCTTTTTGTGTCCATCTGTGTGTTTGAGACCAAGGCGAAAATGTAGTCTGATTGCAGTCTGTACTGATTTTCTTGCTGAGTACAAGAAAGAGTAGATGGGCAAAAACATTTTGTTTCTAAAAACATTTAGACTGTTGTCTACAGTATCTTTGTTTTAAAATGCAGCCTGGATTTCACCTTCAAACTTGGACACTTTTACAATTTAGAAGTACATCATCATTGCAAATTAGTTTAGTCACATCTCACTTCCATTCATAAATTTCCTTGAATTTAATTGCTGATGTCGCCGGTCTTTGTTGCAGATCTGAAGCCCAGTGCTCTGAACTCCACATCGGACTCAGACTTGATGAGACACAGGACCATCGGCCGCATTCCTCAGGTTACTCTCACCTTCAGCTCGGACCGCATGAGACCTCCTTCGCCCACCGAAATTGAAATCATCGCACCCAGCAAGATTAAAGACCGAACCCAGAACGTCACCGAGAAGGTCACTCAGGTCACACAGGTAAGACAAGAAAAGTGAGACGATGAATCCCATTTTTCTTTCTCTCTGCTTCAAAAAAACCTCACAGCATGTTTGTGAGCTGAATGACTTGATGGCTGCTATCAAAAAGCTAATGAGTGTTCTTGTTGTTTGCTTGATGAAACATTTATAATGGATGTGCCTGCACCCATCGAACAACAATCATTGTGATGGAAAATAATGTGAAAAAGGGAATTTTAACCAGATAAAAGACAAATTCTGCCCATGAGGTGACAGAATTCCACTTCTCAGTGCCGTTATTTCTAGTTTGTCTAGTTTTCTAGAAAGGTATTCATATCATAATGAAAATGAAACGGATCATTACCCCGATGTCAACAGTGATTATTGGGCAAATGATCTTAACTGATTTGGAGATTTGTTTTTATTTTTTGCTTGTTTCATGATAGTGCTATTTCAGGATTTAGTCATGGCTGGATGGATTTTTTGCAATATGTGATTCATGTTTTTGGATGACTTCTGTCAAGTTCAGTCTCATATTTAGCTTTCTTTGTTACCTGTCATTGGCGGTCCCTGAAATGTGTCATTTCACCACCTCCGGTTGTTGTCTAAGATAGAAAGACATCTGCAGTCACAGGGTGAAAGTGTGAAAGAATCATCTCGCATCTCACCTGAGGTGTGACATCGGTGGCAGCAGCAGCAGAACACGCTCATTAGCCACCTGTTATCACACCACGGTGTCTTTGAGCACATTTTGGCACACAGTTACCTCACACAGGAGTTTTTCCACAGTGGAAAAATACTTGCAAAAGTTTCTGTATATATAAAAATCAATAAAAGTAGATAGTTATTATCAGTAAAATGTGCTCAAATATTAAAAGTTAGAGTTCTAATTGTGATTAAGGGTCCCTATCCAAGTTTTAAAGTCCGTTGAGGATAATGAAATAATGTTTTCGATTATTCTGATTAATGTCTAAAAGACAATGTTTTGTCAAAGTGACGCACACTTGTTTATCTGTGTTCCTAAAAATATAACATCATGTTAATATTGATCTATTATAATGAATGATAATATTGTTTTACAGATTTTAGAATCTCATTTTAGGTTTACTATTACATTTTAAGCTGTAAAAGTATCTCTTGCAGTTTGGTTGTGAAATACTGACAACAATATTTAGACGTTTAGTGGAGACAAAGTAGTATAACACACTGGTAATAAACTGGTAATATTGAAAGTGTAGTACTTGAGCGAATACATTTATATAATTCCATTGAACATCTGCACTCACTCACAGCATAAATGTCACGTAATTGCCTGTTTGGTAGAGCACAGAGGCAGCAGTTTGACACTGTGGTCCACCCTTAATGCATCACATTAACCCAGTTTATGTGAGGGGCTTCCACAGAGTTCACTGGACTCTCTTTTCCAACCAGCCAGAGCCATAGAGTTATTGTTTTATTGAGTTGTGTTTTTGGCCCAGTTTATGTGTTTGCTTGGGATATGGTTTGTTATTTAGCAGGGAAAACTCATAAACCAGTTAACAGACTTCAGTGACAGTTGGTGGTGAATTGGGGCCAAGGAACAAGTGATCTGGAGGCCAGTTGTAAAGCTGTTTAGATTGTTGTTTATAAATCATTCTTGTCTTCTTGTCTGAAAAATGCATATCCATATTTTTGATATTTAAATGTTTTTCTTTAGTTGCTCGCCAAATTCATGTTTTGCAACAACATTTGAACACAATGTACAAATGTTTTAAAATGGATATACATTAAGGACAAAACATACAGCACTAACAACACACAGCGACACATGTCCTAGACATTAATCTTGCATAGATTCTGATAACACGTCTGGGTTTTTTTTTTTATTGGTTCCTCAATTTGCATGCTATTTATGCAACCATATCGCCCTGTGTGAACCACTCTGTGATTGAATGTTGCTGTTTCAGTGGTGGTGAGATCCCACTTCTTCACACCAGGAGGGAGAGGGCTATCGACAGCCGGCTGTGACTCAGTACACAATGCGGAAGCAGCGTGGCTTCTGTGGCCCTGGAAAAACTGACTGGACAAACAGAAGGCCTCGTCCACGGCCTGGCAGAACACTCCATTTTTTATCTTAAGTCTGCTGATATTATGTGCAAGTTTGGTTAAAGAATGAGTGTCCACTGTGTTGGGAGTGTGGGATGCTCTTTATGTTTCTGTTGGAAGGTAGTGTGCTGTTATTGCAGCTGTCTGTCTCCTATTATCAGACAGTGTAGCCCAGAGCTGTGGCTTCGAATCTTGTTTTCTGGAACAAGGGACTGAGATGTGCTCTTTCCAGTACACATCGACTTGTTTCTGCTATCTGTTTTATAACATAAAAGGAACAGTGTAGTGGCAATTTATGAATCCCAGATTGGGATATATTTTATCTTGGGGCTTGACGTTCAAAAAGATTGAACTCAGCATTGTTTTTTGTATGTGTTTCTGGTACATCATGTGAAGTCCAGTTGCATTAGGTTATGCTTTAGTGTTTTAGCTGTCTCTGTAACTGTCTATAACACTCTATGTAGTAGTGTGACATCGATTCAAGATCAGGATCTCCGACCGGACATTTATTAACAAATATGAAAATAACAGACAACAAATAGACACAACAGTGAACAATATTCCAGTGCACACTGCTGGAGAGGATGAGTTGATACAGAATGCAAACAATTCCATAATGTACAGTAAATACATAGCTAAAGAATAGAATAGAAAACACAACACATGCATTTCTTCGTTTCAGAGGGTAGAAAAGAGTAGTAGTACTGTCAGTTTTGTTATAGTTCTGTACGGTGGAATTGTGACTGCTAGTGCCTGTCGTCGTTGACGCAGATTCATATTGGGGAATGTGAACTTGTTGGATTCTCCCTAAATCAGCAGCTGATTGTTTAAAGGCAAACCTGATGGCAATCAAGTACAGAGTGAATCTGATGAAGCCATCAAAAGCTGTAGTTCACTCTGTTATGAGGAAAGTATAGTCTGTACGAGAATCCTGGTGTGTGCTGCAATGTTGTTATTCTTTTATTGGTTTACCGTGTTTTACCCGGCACCAGATGGCACCCAGGAAACTTTAGTTTATTTGAGATGGACATAAGAATTACATCGGTGCTGCAATGTACAAAGCACAACACCTGCCCCTGGGAGGCTTTTGAAAAGATTAACAGTGATAAGAAAAAGAACAAAGAAAAGAAAAGAATGAGAGTGAAAATACAATAGAGGTATACAACTGTGTACAGGCACAGAGCTTCTTTACAATATATGAAAATTCTACTTTGGATGATAAGTTCTTTCTGCAGGAAAAGTTCAATCATCTCGTTGAAAACTTTTAAAACAACATCTGTTCCTTTTCCCTCGTTTAAAAAAGCCAGATTTTATAAATATGCAAATATTTTCATTAAAATACTGGACATAAGATTTCTCCAGTCTCAGCGTTTGTGCACTGGAGGCTCCCACTCTCCCTGAAGTTCCCACACGTAGACTCCGTTAACCTGACACAACCAAAGAGGAACTTTCCCTGTTCATGAGATACATTTGAAAGATCTCAACGAGTATCATCCTGCACAGTGAGGCTCGAACATCAACAATGATAAAAACACATTTTTGAGTGGAGGAGGATTTTTTCCGACAATATACAAAATCAATATTGTGTTGCAGCAAAAAAAACATTTGGGTTTGAAATATGTGGGTAAAACTTCACGACCTTTACTGTGTCAGTTAATATAGGAGTGTTTTATCTGCTGTGTGATGGTATTAAGGCAGCACAGTGAAGGGTGTACTCACTGTTGAGTATGAGGATGTAGGCTGCATGGAGATTTTGTGGGGATCACAGAGAGCCTCTGAAGCTGTCTGTGAGAGCGGAGAGGGGTTCTGATGAGATGTGGTTATATAAAAAATGGCGGCGGCTGTGAGCGCTATTGAGCGGCACTCGGTGGCTTGACGCTGTCAGTGACCTTGGCCTGTAGGGCTAATGGAAGTGGAGGGCAGCGGCCATGCTCTCTGCGCATCTGTCAAACCTCCAACTGCTCTCTGGATCACACTGCAGTCCCCTCTAGCTGCCTTCATGCTGGTGCCAGTTTGAGTTTTTGCGTCCTGTTAAAACAGCTGGAACTGACTTGCAGTTGTGTCACAGTCGTAGGGTCGCAATCAGATGATAAAGCCTGCAGGTCAGGTTCGAGGTCACAGTAAATCGTTGCTGTTGCCGCGTAGGAACAAACTGCAGCAGTGGCCGACAACATTACCAAACGGAGGTTTTCTGAAGAATTACCAAGTTGTTTATTGTGTTACTGTCAAACAAATATGTTGACTTTTTTGGTTATACAATAAAAGTTTTCTTTTTTTTCTGCCTTTATAATTGGATTTCGATTGGCACCTTACAGAAAGGGAAATGAAGGTTGTCATTGATCTTTGCTCATATTGATTAGTCTGCATAACAGGGAGCACACAGCGTGATTGATCTGACACTAGCTTGTAAAAGACGGGCTGGTAACTGTAGAAAAGCCCCAGTGTGTGTGTGTGTGTGTGTGTGTGTGTGTGTGTGTGTG
>OMLP01013284.1:95338-124264 GCA_900302685.1 Spondyliosoma cantharus | reverse complement strand
AAGGGCCTGTGTGTGTGGGTGTGTGTGTGGGGTGTGTGTGTGTGTGTGTGTGTGTGTGTGTGTGTGTGTGTGTGTGTGTGTGTGTGTGTGTGCATGTATGTGCATTTTGGAAGTGTGTTTATGTGGTGCCCCCTGGCTTTGAATCAGCTAACAACAGGACACTGTAAATTAATCTGGATGCAGTTTGAATTAACTGTAATTTTATTTTGTTTTTTGTAAGGTGGCACCATGATGACCACGTGTGAGTGCACAGTTTAATTGTGAGGGTTAAACAGGTTTAAATTCACAAAGTATTCTGATTTAAACTACACTGATCAAACTATGTGTTCACGAGCAGCCATCACTAGACATTACAAGTAAATACATATACATTGAGGAGGTTGCATGACTCATATACTTGCTAGATTTATTATGTTTTTGCATTTTTCTTTTCTTTCTTTTTTTTTTAGTTTAGTTTAGTTTCATTTAGTTTCCACAGTTTAGTGTTGTCATTTGTTTGTTTGTTTGTTTTTTACATTTTTATCTGTTTCAGTATTTGTTTTTGTTTTTTAAAGCTTTTCATTTTATATTAAGTTGGGTACAGGCGATTGACTCAGTCATGGAGACACGTCAGTCTCGCTTAACATATGCACCAAGACCTCTTCATGTTTGTTGTGCTGACATATTTGACCAGACACTCTACTGAGTGCCATTCTAGCTGCCTATGAGACTTCCAATTGTAAAAAAAAACTATCCACGAGCTTGTTTTTGTTTTTTTTAACAAAATAATGACTGCTTGTATTTAATCTGCCTTTTTCTGTTGCTGTAATTAACTTGTAATAACTCAAAAACAGAACATAATGAATTGTCTTACATCCATCTATGTCAACCTTCGGACAACTAGCATATGCAAAGAATACAAAAATACAGATAAATTTACATTGCATGTAAATACAGTAAAAAAAAAAAAACATTTGCATAATTGTCTCCCGATAAGCTGACCGACTAGATGAAGCTGCCTGTAAGTAGCAGTCAAACAATGAAGAATGCACAGTAGAGTGCTAAAGTAAAGCTCTGGTGTTTTAAGTTCAGCTAAAGCCTGAGCATTTCCTCCTGATAGCAGTCAAGCTGTCCTTCGTCATGTCAAGTAGGACCTACTTTGACTGCAGTTATTGCTTGTTGAGCACCAGTGGAGGAGGCGGTGCCGTCATTCAATGACCCACAGGATCTTTTTTTTTTTATGTGTGAAAGCGTATCCCGCGGTGAGGGCTGGGCTACGGGCAGGGAGGATGAACGAGGGAGCTGGAGGGAGGGAGTTACAGACGGATGGACAGAGGTTGTTCTCCCTCCGTCTCTCACGTCGTCTCTTAGTCTTCTTGTTTACCCTGTGGTGGTGCGCTTCAGCATGAGCTTCAAGCATAAACTGCAGCCTGTGAGTACCTCATCCCTACTAGGGTCACTTCGAGCTCCCTGGTGTTCTCCTCAGACTCTCCTCTTCTTTATTCGGCTCCACTTCCCTATTTGCAAACCTTTCCTCCTCTTCCTCCACTCTTTCCCTTCCCACTTATCTCCTGTAGCTCCACAGGTGAGCAACATCAGCCATTTCACCTTGAGGTCATGTCACTCACATTTTGAGTCTGAGTTGCTCCTCTTTTAGGTTTACTAAAGGGCTTTCTAACATACAGAAATAGGTGTTGTGTTTATGTGTAGAGTGGAATAAAGCAGGATGAGGAGGACGCAGTGGATGAAAAGTTGAATTTCATGTGAAAGATTTTGGACTTTGCATTGGTGTCGTTATTTAAAAGTAAAATAAAAAGTATAAAATGTAATCCCTAATCTCGTCTGACATTTTATAATCATGAATATTGAGTATCCAATCTGTAATAGCTTCTTTTAACGCTCTAGTTTCACAGATTTTGTTGATATGATCTATATCTTCTTCAGTCTTTAAAGCTTCCCTCACACCCTCAACGGTCTTTTCAGTCGAATACATATGAAACTGTGAACTCCGGCTGTGTTGATCATGAAGTCACAGAAGCGACAGAAAGCTGTTGCGTGCAAGCTGGTGGTGGCAGTTGTTCGTTGGTCGTCATTATGAAACAGAGCGGACAACATCAATAACTTAACATTTCTTGGATGAGTGAACTTCTGCTCGTGTGTTTACGTTCTCATTACTGTTTTGTCTTTTCACATCTGTTCAGTTGCTGTGGTCAGTTGACCCCACAAAGGAGCGACACAGGTTGAAGAACTCAATGAATCCCGTGTGATGTCCAACTACAGTATTTTTTGTAAATGCTGTATTCTCTTGGTCGTATATAAAAATAAAAAAAACAGGTTCATGAAGCAAGAGCAGAAGCCAACATGCCATTAAATGCCATAATGGAAAACACATACTAAGTTATTATGGGTATTCCTTGAGAGGATCTAACTTCATTTTTTCCACCCTGCATTTTGTTGACCAAACATGGCCATGTGGGCACTTAGTAACCTTTAGAAACAGTACTTTGTCCTTGAGGATCATTTCAATTTGACTGTTTCTAGCCACTGTTTCCATGTAAGCTGGGAAACTGGAAGGAAACAGCATTTTTGCGGGGGGGAGTTGAACTACTTGTGGTTCCTATGTGAGTGTTGTGGAGGCACTGCACCTACTGGTCACACAGGTCCAGCTTTGGTGACTGCATATTTATGCAAATCAAAAAGCAAATGAGGGTCTAACCACTGGATGTTTTGTCAGGCTTTGGCAAGACAGCAATGCACACAGAGGATTTTTTTTACATGTGCTTGTGACTTAGTGAAGATGTGGAGGTCAGCAATGGGTCATCAGAAATAGATAGTTTGGTAAACGAGAGTTGTTAAATCAGCCACATAGAGTCAGCCAGTTAGCAACAACTAGGTAAAATCGCTCCTGCTGCATGGCGCCTAATCAATGCCGGCACTTTATTCTGGTTCACAATTGAGCAGAACGCTGGCAGGAGGGGTCACGTGGTCTCAAAAAAAAAGAGAATCACAGAGGCAGGTGAAGCCATAGTGGGCTCTTTAAAAGCAGCAGTTAGAGATCCGACTCAGTTAGGCGCCTGTGGGTAGAGGATAGAAACTGTTCGAGTTTGTGGTCTTTGTGTAAGTCTGTTGTTTTTCTGCAAGAGTGATGCGGGACAGGAGATGGCCACGGCAAAAGAGGCAGGTAGGGCTGCAGAGGGTGTGGAGGAGGCTTCTCCTCTGCTGCAGCTGTGAACACCAGGAAGAGAGCCTGGACAAAGAGGCTCTAATTGTTGTGCCGGTCAGTGGGATCTTAATACTCAATGCTTTACTGATTATCTCTCTGTTAACCTACTGCTTCGTGTTGGGCTGCCTGTTAACGCAGTTCAACAGATCATTCAGGGAGTGGTGGCAACGCTGAATTGGAGGACGTTTTTAGCTACCTCCGGGCACAAATTGAACGTTGATGCTTGACTGGCTTTGACATTGACTGTCCACACACAAGCTTTAATATATAGTGTGTGCAGCAGCTAGTAGCACAGGATATTGTTGTTGCCTCTCTCGAAGTGGAATGACAGGCTTGCTGTTTTGTTGAGAACAACTCACTTTCTAGTGCTTGGCTCTGATTTCTTTTGTCTTCCCATTAGAAGGGAAGGCCGTGTCTCAGTGTTTACCTTTTGATCTATCTTTGCTGATCTGAGCTACTGCTAGTGGCAATGAGTTAACCCTTTCTGCATCCCAAAACTATTTTTCTTCAGCAGCACTGATCCTGTTTGTTCCATTTTGCCCAACTCCTGCATAATTGATCAACATTTTTTGCTTTGAAGGGGCTCTGTGTAACAATGTGAAGCAATTTCTATTCAACTTAACTTAAAAACTGAGACCTTCCCTTCCTTTCCCTTCCCTTCCCTTCTCTCTCTTGGTTTCCAAAACAATCCTATGGATGATGTGTTTAAGTTGTTTAATGCTGCTGGACTGTGTATTTCTGTGTGAAGGACCTGGTCAGGATGTGACTTGATGTACGTTCTCGAGTGCCTCATCTCAGTGCCTCTTAGCTCTGCTAACAGAGAGCAACTTTACTTTATAAATGGAGACTGCTAACATAAACCAACGACCGGCCTCCACCACAACACAGAAGTTCAAGTGCCACTATTTCACAAATGATCAAATAAAAGCATGAAACTGTTCTACTGAGGCAGTCCATGATATTGATCTACAAAGTTATGACGAAAAATGCTCAACTTTTTGTTGCAAAGTCACTCGTTATTTTAAAAAGTCAAATATTCAGCCCCCCCAAAAAAAATAAATAAATAAGAGCAGATTCAGCTAAACAGTAAAAAAACAAAACAAAAAAATACACACAAATATGCACACTGTCAATACCGACTATAAAAACTAGAATGGCAGTAGAGCGCATACCTCCGCCAAGGCATAACAGTCCCCTTTTGTAATTACTCATGGAGTCTTTTCTGGGTTGAGACCAATCCTCCATCAGAGTTTTCGTGGAAATCCGTTCAGTAATTATTGTGAAATCCTGTTGACAAACCAACCAACCTACAAACCAAAAAAAGAAAACGGACATCGGCGAACACACAACCTCTTTGGCAGAGATAACAACATCACATAAAAGCAAATAAATACAAATAAAAACCAGAAAGGCCACATCACATCACATTTAAGTAATTAGATAAGCTACAGATAAAAACAATGAAATAAATATAACATTACATGCAAGCCAATAAATACAAGAAAAAACAATAAAGACTCAAATAAAAAGACAATAATAAAAGCAATTCTATAAAAGTTACATTTAAAAAGCAATTTAATTATGCAACTTCCTTTCAGCTCAGTCTCTATAAAGCACACTTCTTCATCCCTCTAGTTATGGATCCATCCTCAATTATTTATAACATCCTCACCACCGTCCTGTCCCTCTCTCCTCAGGTGTTGTCCCTCGGTGCTGACGTGCTACCAGAGTACAAGCTTCAGGCCCCACGCATCCACAAATGGACCATCCTTCACTATAGCCCCTTCAAAGCGGTGTGGGACTGGGTCATCCTGCTGCTGGTCATCTACACCGCTGTCTTCACGCCGTACTCGGCCGCCTTCCTTCTCAATGAGGTGGAGGAACAGCGGAGGAGAACCTGCGGCTACACCTGCAACCCGCTCAACGTGGTGGACCTGGTGGTGGACGTCATGTTCATCGTGGACATCCTCATCAACTTCAGGACCACCTATGTCAACCACAACGACGAGGTGGTCAGCCACCCGGGACGCATCGCACAGCACTACTTCAAGGGCTGGTTCCTCATCGACATCGTGGCCGCCATCCCCTTCGACCTGCTCATATTCCGCTCCGGGTCCGAGGAGGTGAGAAAGACAGTAGATGTCGGCGGTTTCACCAGTGTTGTCTCGCAAAGCTAAATACACTGATTTTACAACAAACCAAAACACAAACATCATATAACAAAGAACCTTTCCTGCAACAAAGGTCTGTTGGCGAGCGATGTCGTTTTAATGGTTCAGTAAAACTAAAGTACAAAAGTAAGAGCTATTGTACCAGAGGCTCTAACAGAGAAGTGTGTCGGGCTCTGGTTCTCATCAATCATCCTTAAAACACAAGTAGGACAAACAATAGACGGTTGCAAGCTGCTTTGATGAGATATCGACCCGGTTTGAGGAGGGCACCACTTGCAGAGCAGTCACAGGTCTTCAGAACTGTAAACTGAAAAGACACAAACTAAATATTTTGTCTGTACCGTCCACCAAAGTGACTGAAAATTGGTTATTGCATTTATTGTAAACTGTAGACCACTTTCGGATAAGATCACACTTGCTTTGAGGACGGTTGGAGTGGACAGGAATGATTGAAACTGGAATACAGTGATCGTCTTGCAATGTCTGTAGGCCAGGGGCATAATCGGGGGGCAGCGATTCCTTCTCTACTTAATATCTTGAACTCCATCCTCATTTTGATCATAACTACACAACCCTAGAGTTTTGTGACTGCATTTTTCACGGTTGAAACATCATCACAAAATAGAAGCCATGTAAACACCTTCCAAAAGTACTGCACATCGCCTCAGTGGTAGTTCCAGCGTGCCGTGATCAAACACTCTCTCACATACACGCAGACTCACAAAGTGAAAACAATAAAAGTTGCTGCTGGTAGCGAGAAAACGAGGTCATGTAGTGACAGAACCACTGTTGATTTTGGATAAACAACAACTTTAAACAGTTATTAGCAATGTTCAGAGTTTTGAGATGCAGTAAATCCATTTGTTGCCTAAAAGTCTTTGGACAGTCTAGATTGGTCCAACTTTCAGATCCCCAGTTTAATCAACCAGTATGACGAGTTCACATACTGTCTGAACATCTTCGAGACTGTAAAATGTAAGCAATGAGCGTGTGGGAAATTGAGTGTAAGGTTTGAGTTGTTTGATTTGATCTGGACATTTATATTTTGCATGCCAGAAGCTTTCATTTAAATGTCAACACACGCAAAGTCAGTTTAAATTTTAGCAATAGACAATGTCACTAGTTTGAGCTTATTTTACGATGTATCACTAACATGAGGTCTGTTCTCTCTCCACCAGCCTCAGACAACCACTCTGATTGGATTACTGAAAACAGCCAGGCTGCTGAGGTTGGTACGAGTGGCCAGGAAGTTGGACCGTTACTCAGAATATGGAGCTGCTGTCCTCTTCCTGCTCATGTGCACCTTTGCCCTCATCGCTCATTGGCTGGCCTGTATCTGGTACGCCATCGGCAATGTGGAGCGCACAGGCTCTGCCCGCATCGGAGGCATGAAGATCGGCTGGCTGGACAACCTGGCTGAGCAGATTGGTAAACAGTACAACGACAGTGACGAAGCCTCCGGCCCCTCCATCAAGGACAAGTATGTTACAGCCCTCTACTTCACCTTCAGCAGTCTGACCAGTGTGGGTTTTGGCAACGTCTCACCAAACACCAACCCAGAGAAGATCTTCTCCATCTGTGTCATGCTCATTGGCTGTGAGTAGAACGAATAACATACCTCTACTTTTAAGCAACTATTGTTTAGTGTGATTATATCCGCATGATCAAGGAGACACAATATTTAACTTGTTCACGGGGTTACCCCTCTTAAGGTAGGGTGACTGATTGCAAGTCATCATGATCAGACTTTAAATTCTGGTGTAGTCGAATGTTTCTATTTTAAAATAGAAACATTATTAGACAATTTAATTAATGAAAAACTGTATATTTCTTGAGATGAGACAGCTTTAAAAAAACTTATTTATAGCCTTGTTCAATGACGATCAGTCAAACTGACTTAGGCCAAAGCATCTGTGAGAGATTAAACGAAATCTGAAGGACAGTCTTGGTATTTCTAATGACCAAAATATCTGCCTGAATTCCATCCTTCAAATTAGTGTTCGTAAAATTAGTAAATTTAAGAAAAGTTATACCAGCATGTTGCCAAATGACTTTAACTGAAGATGAAACATCTTGTTTTAATTGCTGAATTTCTTCTTACTGCATGCTGTGACCACAATGACTTGTCATTGCATGTTGTTGCCTCTCTTATACCAGTAAATCGACTACTTTTTTATCAAATCCTGGACCATGCCTTGTTTCTGTCCTCTGTTCTGTGCAGCCCTGATGTACGCTAGTATCTTCGGTAACGTTTCGGCCATCATTCAGAGACTGTACTCAGGCACGGCCCGCTACCACACGCAGATGCTGCGGGTCAAAGAGTTCATCCGTTTCCATCAGATCCCAGGAGGCCTGCGACAGAGGCTGGAGGAGTACTTCCAACATGCCTGGTCCTACACCAATGGCATCGACATGAACGCTGTAAGTCATGTAAAATAAAAATAGTATTTCATCTCTTGAAGTTTCTCTGAAAGCGGGGGTATAGCTCAGTGGTAGAGCATTTGACTGCAGATCAAGAGGTCCCCAGTTCAACTCTGGGTGCCCCCTCAAGTTCCCTTTGTCTATATATTCCAAAATCACCATTCCTTTTCTGGCCACACAGCCAGAAGAAATATGAAGAACTGCCAAGAGTGAATGTTTAATAGTTGCTGGAATTCAATAAACTACAAACATCTACTGTCCGAGTATATATGCATTTGTTGTTCTATCCTCAGAATATCTCACTCAATATACCTAAATAAGAAGCGATTGCTTCTCCCTGTTTCTCTATCTGCAGCATTGCAGTACCTCTAATATTCTGTGTTTAACCTACATGGGTTGTTCTGTCCCGCTGCAATGACCCAGTTTTCCCACAGTGAACATTCGTGTAACCTTGAGCTCAAATCAACAGAAACCCAGGTTTTCTACGTTGCACTAAAAGTAGATTTTCTGCTAGAATGAGAAATCTTTTAGTTTTCATCTTTAACTTCCAATTAAATCTTTTCCCTTATACTTGAAACAGGTTTTGGGGATTCATACATGTAACTGTCTCACCCATATAAATCTTTATTAGCCTGAGGGGTATAGCTCAGTGGTAGAGCATTTGACTGCAGCTCAAGAGGTCCCCAGTTCAACTCTGGGTGCTCCCTTCTCATGCACTCAAACTAAAGAGTATGTGCTGTGTTTGGAGGTTTCGTTTATAGTGATGTGCGTCATATCGTTGCTTCAGCTTTGGCTGCCAACAGCACCAGAGCATAATGCGGCTAGAGAAACAGCATTAGCGGCTGCCAATTCAATGTGAGAATAGATAATCACTTGCAGCTACTGTCCTTTGTGTCCCGCCTGAATCAATCTGACACATTGCTCTCCTTCCTTCACCCATCAGTTTATTTTTATTTACCTTTAAGACTCCTTTTGCATCTGCATTTTGAGAAAATATGCTTTTAAAGATGCGCACAAATACGTGCAAGAAAGGTTACAAATAAAACCTGCAGTATGTTCATCTGATGCCCTCTGTTGCAGGTTTTAAAGGGTTTCCCTGAGTGTCTGCAGGCTGACATCTGCCTGCATTTGAACCGCACCTTGCTGCAGAACTGCAAAGCTTTTCGAGGTGCCAACAAAGGTTGCCTGCGAGCTCTCGCCATGCGATTCAAGACCACCCACGCTCCGCCAGGTGACACTCTGGTCCACAGTGGGGACATTCTCACCGCCGTCTACTTCATTTCCAGAGGCTCTATAGAGATCCTCAGAGACGATGTGGTGGTGGCCATACTAGGTGAGCCGAAGCGACAGTGAGAGCTGCTTACACTGTCCTTTTTGTTTGTTTGTTCTTCCACCGGACTCATCCCGTTCCCTCAAAGCCACAGCCAAAACTCTCACTGCCCTTTGCACACACTTCTTTGTGTGTTGTGTTGCCAGAGGTGTTTTGGGCACAGCTCCACTCTCATTCCACTGTGGCATTGATCATCAATAGGGCCAGCAGTCTGATACAAGCTGCATAGGTCATTTCTTTTTCAGCTGTGTTATAGGGGAACAATTTGTTCATCAAAATGTTGTCAGTAAACTATTCTCACTATAACTTGCGGTGGCTGGCTCACTTGGTCAGACCTGCACTGATTTATGCTTGTCTGTGGTTTCTGTAGGAAAGAACGACATCTTCGGTGAACCCATCAGTCTGTACGGGAGGCCAGGTAAATCCAGCTCTGATGTCAGGGCTTTGACCTACTGCGACCTTCACAAGATCCTGAGAGATGATCTGCTGGAGGTGCTGGACATGTATCCCGACTTCGCCGACATGTTCTGGAATAACTTGGAAATCACCTTCAACCTGAGAGATGTGAGTGCCACCAGAGGGTGATGTTACACAGATAAACACCATCTAAGTAGTGATCACAGACAGAAATTAGAAAACGATTTAAGACAATCCAAAAAAAGATGTTATGCTCAAAGGATATGTTGTGTATTTCTGAATTACTGAAGCTGATTTGTATCAGGCAGATAGAATAAACCAGCCAACCCCAGGCAGGGACTCTGAATGTGGCTACCGACGGACAAGGCATCGGAGAAGCTCCCTGCGTCGTCGAAACCGACCAGGTGAGTGGCGGTTCAACGTTTTACACATTTCCTTATGTTTTTGTTCAGATTAATCTCGTCTTGTCCTAATTTTGTCTTGTCTGTACAGACGGCATGGACCGCGAAGACTCCTACCCCGATCAGTCCTGTCCAATGGCAAACCACCACCAGGGCACAATGGCAGAATCCCACTGGGAAGACCTCTGCAGCAGTGGTAGTATCTGTTCACAGTCTAGTGATGAGGAAATGAAGCCCATGGGACACAGCAAAGGGGAGCTGTACCCCCCCGGGGGCGACACAAGAGACTATCCCCCAGCAGTGGTCAACCTCCTACCTCACAGCGGACCCTCAGCTGGGATGGCACCACCTGGAGGAACACCATACTCAGGTAAAAACGACCTACAATCCCTTCAACAGCCATGCCTGAGTAGCCTCCAACAGACCACATTGAGCCTTAGAACATTTAAAGGTGCAACATGCAACAACAAAAAACTCTAAAATGTATTTAATCTAATCTGAAAACTGAACCACAATATAAATGCCTAAAAAATGTTGTATTGTAGCATTTGGACATGAGGAATTTTAAAATGGCGAAGACTATAACTTAAGAGTACTGTTTCTTTTACAGTTTGCATTCCAAATTAAAAGGAAAATTCCTCATCTTCTCCACAGCAACAGCCCCTATCAGCATGTCAGGACTGTATGGCTACTGGCCAGACCGCAGAGCCAGCCAGTTCTCAGAGAGCCAGCGACGAGCCTCGTCGGTCAGAGCCAGTTTCCACCCTCCGCCCTGTGCCGAGGATCGGCCCAGCGAGCTGGAATCCAGACTGGAGCTGCTGCAGTCCCAGTTAAACCGGTGAGTTGTGCCAGAGCAAAATGTGATCAAAAGAAGGGGGCACCCGGATTTGAACCGGGGACCTCTTGATCTGCAGTCAAATGCTCTACCACTGAGCTATACCCCCCTGATGTAAACACAACTACTGGGTTTGTCTTCATTGTTGTCATTCACTGACTAATGTTTACTTTAGAGTTCCGCCCTCATTTCCTGCTGTGTTTGCATATCAGCTCCCAGCTGGTCATGTGCATACAGGTGTTAATGTGAACTACATATGTAAGAGAGACAAGAAGGAGAGAGATGACGAGAGACAAACAAAGATAGGAAAGGGTCAAAGGTCAGACTGAAAATTTAGGACGAATTCTACTCTTGTGAAGTGAACCTTATGTGTGCCTCCTTTGAATTGCCCGTCTGCTTATGTTTGCATGTGACAGAGATCCTGTAGAGAGAGCAAGAGAGAAACCTAGTGGACATTTTTTTAAAAGCAGATGAGAGACTCCACAAAATAAGATCACAGAAGAACATCATAACATCGGTCATGAAGAAACATTCCTGAAGTCATGTTTGCCGTTATCTCTCTTTATGCTGCCAAGGCTGGAGACCCGTATGACCGCAGACATCAATGTGATCCTGCAGCTCCTACAGAGGCAGATGGCCCCCGTGCCTCCAGCCTACAGTGCTGTGTCGCCCAGCCCTCACCCGCCTCACCCCACCACCCTGTACAGCACAGGAGCACCCACAATCCACACGGTCCCTCCAATCCAGCCGGTCCAGATCGACAGCACTGCCTCACTCCTACAGGTGTTGTGTTCAGTTTACAGACTCATATATTACATCAGATTTTAGATGTTAATGGGACTAATTCCAGCAACATCAAAGTGAACAGTTTGTCAATCCTTAAATCAGCAAGAAAGTGAATAAGCTCATTTCTTCTGTCTGTCTTTTCAGAGTCCAGACTCTGACTTCCAGCACAAATCCAAGGACTCCCTGTCCAGCGGGATCCATCTCACTGTGGCCTCTGATGACACCATGTCCATGTCGCCAGATGCCGACCCACCATGTCTGCCCTCTGTGGACCTCACCCCTCCTCAAATGTCAGGGGCCCAAGAGCCTCCTGGACTGCTATGTGGCAGTCAGCGCTTCCCCTCCCTCCCCGAGCACCTGGAGACCTCCACAGAGATGCAGGAGATCCAGAGGCATGTTTCTGACCCTGTCCTGCCAGGCAGCTAGAACACCAACGCCAACACCACAACGCCAAAGCCTGGTTCTTTTTTCGGACGGGACAGCCATACGTTCCCCACTCTGCTACTTTCTTTTACCTCCCTTAAAACCTTGTCCGTCCTGTTCCGATGCTGCTGTAGAGCGTGGGATGCCTTGCCTTCCACGTCACTGAGGGTGCAGAGCGCCTCCTGTTTCGTACAGACAAGACTCTGCAGCGCCCCCACAGGCTGCTGTGCTCCTCCGTCCCCTCACACCCGAGGTCCTGTGCAATGAAGAGATTATTCCTGCCCAGCAGGGTGGGACAGCTGTGAAATATGAGCTGCCAGTAAGCAAACAAACATATGTGTGGATCTGAAATTACACAAACTGCATCCCAGTCCGAGGTTTCCTTGAAGAGAGGTGAAAAGTCAAGGACCACTAATATGTTTCACATTTGAAGAATTATCTGCATTTACTTTGTATAAGAATTGCACATTTAGACGTGAGCTGTAGAGAAATATAATAATTTACTTGGAACTGAATATATTTTCTTAATATTAAGATGTGTTTCCACCACAGGAACTTTGGAGGAACTCCAAGCTTTTCCACCGTAGAGTCCAAGGTCTAAATTAAGTTCCTGGGACGTTCCCCTCTTCTTGTTTCTTAGTTTGCACACTCTCCTCTCCTCTCCTCTCCTCCGGCTAGGAAGACACACGAGGAGAGAGGAGGCAGCATGCATTTTGCAAAATGAGGCACTTGTGCAGTAAATATTATGGTGAGGCACAGCTACATCATCTGGACTTTGTTTGTTCTAGCTTCTGCTGCTTTTTATTTCTGTCAGATGAGCAAAACAGTGATCACAACAAGTTGTATATTTACTTTCAGTTCACAATATGGGACAATGGGACAATAATAGATATATCAAGGTGAATTGTCATTAAGTAATACAGTTTGAAAAGCACCCTACAGGGCATTACATGGACAGTAAAAGTTTGATCATCTTAAATAATGCCCTGGAAAATGTCCTGCTCCCTCAATGGTTTGTTTTCCAGCTGTGTGTCCCGCCTCCTTTCTGTAACAGGTGCTAAAAAAAACTTCCCTAAAGGTTAAACCTGTGCATCCTCACTCACAGCTCCCCACGCGAGCCTCCTCTCTCCTCCAGATGCATTTCAGGAATTGAGACATCATCCAATATGGCGTGCTGAGATTGATTTCCAGGTCACACGTGGGAATAAAAACAATGATAGAATATTAGAAGCCGTATTCATTTAGCACTTTTTTTTTATCAAAGTTACAAAGTGCTTTACAAAGGAAAATAAAACCAGACATGGCAGATAATAAGAAGAATAAAATCACTAAAAGTTAAATAAGATGGAGCAGAGAAGAGATGAGGAGGCACACAATAGAGAAATGAGAAGATTCCATCATTTTAGTCTCAGCTCGAGGTGGTGTACAGGAAGTTTGGGGATGGGGCTAACATAACTGATCATTTCTGATTGGTCAAATACTTGCAGTAATTAATTTCAGCCCCCATTTTTGGAAATGTTGTTTTTCAACATTGAGTTACAGGAAAAACGCATACAACAGATGGACCGACTACGCATTCACCGTCATTATTGTTAAAGGGTCCCATGCAAAAATAATAATAATATTAAAACAGACGTGCTTTTTCATACGTAAGAGGACTAACTTGCCAAATCTTCACAGGTCTTTAGACTGTGGTGGAAATGCAGACAACAAAAGGTCGAAGGACCCTTTTCGTTCCTTGAAAAGTAGTTCCGGGAACTTTGGGTGGAAACACAGCTTTAGAGCTGTATCGTCACAGTAAAGACGACACATCTACTAAATGTAATAAGTATGAGTGTTGTAAGTTAGAGACTCACTATTGTTGTTTTGGTGTTTGATGAAAAAATATCAAAATGCATACCATAGCTGTCTGGCACACTGTGAAGGATGGGGTTCAGGATCAGAGAAACACTCCTTGAAAGTGTAATTTTCATCTCATATTTCATGTTCTGACGTTTTGACATGAATAAGCAGTACTTGCAAGCGTGTGGTTTGATCACGAGAAGGTATAAAGAAAGTGACAGGTCGAGCAGAGTTTTCTTGTTCATTCGAACGTAGCGCTTACAGGTTTGTTTTGATCACGACGGCTTTGCTTGATCTCCTCTCTTCCTCTGTTTGTACAATTGCGCTGATGTGTTCATCTGAAAGTGCCAACAGAGGACAGACACTGAAACAGTTAAAGGGAAAAACTGCCAAAGGTTGTTTTACACAGACTGATTGACAAGTGACGTGGATGGTGGCTGTCAATCACATGCAGACACAGAGGCGTCGTCTCAAGGCGTCCTCTGTTAAAGATGATTTCACAGTTCCAACCACACGGTGAATGTAATGACTTTTTAAACATTTATAATTCTGTATAATGTTTCTTGAAGCACAAATTCCTGTTATTTATCTTTTTTTTTTTTTTTTTTAGATTAAAGACACACTGCAGAGTTACACCGGGAGTCCTGAATGTTTTTATTTTCCAGATTACTCGACAAAGCTCTTGGCACACTGGCTGCACCGCCAAATGTAATGTCACACAGAGGGCAGAAGAAACAGTCATCACTGTGTGACAGTAGTAGGCATTTAACTGATTTTCTTGGATGGTTGCGTATTTAATGATGGACATGCAGAGCTGAACCGGGATGACATGTTAAACAGCTCCACATAACGTACTCGGGTCGGTGTGCCAAGTAACCTTTACTCAACGGTCGCACCATAATATGCACCAACTTGTGCTTTAACTTTCAGAAACAGCCTGTTGACCAAGATCACCCTTGTATTATAGCACCACCTGGGGATGAAATGAAGGGGACAAACACAAATGCATGTCTTGTCAAACCTGGGATATAAAACAATAAATAACAAGTGGTATGGCACTTAATCAAGCCTAATCCTATATTAAATCAAACAGACTTAGTCTGCTAGATCCACACTTCTATTAGGATCCGCCTCAAGTTCTACTCACTCATAGATACCAGACACCTAAATCCATCTGATTTCTTCACCGAGATCCGTGTATCGTTTCCTGAGACTGACAATGTTAAAGAAAGTGAGGAAAGATTCCTGGATTCATACCTTATGCTGGATCCGCACCAAAAGTTAATGTGGTCTCTCCTGGGCCGACTCCCCACCTCCATCCAAGTTTCATAGAAATCGGTTTAAATAAATATATGTTGAAGGTAAACACTGACTCACTCACAGAAATTCATGAAAGTCATCACCTTTCAGACATCCATCAGGGGGTATAGCTCAGTGGTAGAGCATTTGACTGCAGATCAAGAGGTCCCCAGTTCAAATCTGGGTGCCCCCTCAAAACAAAACATAAATTATTCAACCCAAAGATGCAATAACAGTGAAAATTCCTATGAGCCTGAAGACTTATGAAGAACAGCTATAAATAAATGCTGAAATAAAAACTATAGTAGATTAATAAATGCTGATCTAAAATGTATTTACATTACATTACATCAGTACATAAATTGCTAGAACATTTCACATTTTCATACAACCACATTTATTTAATTCTATATTTCTGTGTTAATGAGTTGGAGGGGACCTTATGTGAGTCAGATATTGCAAAACTAGACAACACTACTTTGTAATGCCGTCAAATAGAAGATTTGCTGCAGGATGCTGCTCGAAAACAGTGACTTTCTTCATTTTCATTTGCAATGACTATAAATAAACCTGTGCTACATGAAATATAAATGTTAAAAACTTTGTCTTCAGCTAGTTGAGCAGGCTCATAGCTGCAGCAGTGCTCCTGAACATGAGTCAGCACCACTCGAAGTGCGGAAATAATAGTGAATCGATCATTCCTTTTACCTATCCTGCTTTTTACACTGAGGTTTAGACTGCAGAGGTCATTAACTTACAAACACAAATTTTGAAATAGAAGGACTTTTGTTCATGTCAAATTTAACTACTACCTTTATTTTTATTTTTGCTTTATTTAATATTGGTGTTTTTATTTCTTTCTGTATTTATTTCTACATGAATCTATATATTTTACTGAGATTTAAATCATATTTTATGCTCCGTATGGATCAGCATCATCTGTAATGTCAGGAGAAAAAGCAAAACATAGACACGTTTGTTCCTAGGACATAAAGGAATACAATTTATTAGAGCAAATTCAATAATAAACTTTATGAAAAAGCTACAACATGAACACTTGGCTTACCGACATCTGAAGTTGATATATTTATATGTATGTACACTTTGCCTTGTAATGGCATGCTACAAGGACATGACCCTTTAATTATTGAAAAACAACAGAAAGAGAGGCAGACACAGTAAGAAAGTTGTTTCACTCTCCTTCCATTTCACAACTCACTCTAACACAAAGAAAATGCAGCTTTCCAAGCACAATCTTCTACAAAGAAAGGAAGAAGAAGAGAATAAGTAGGAAGTTAAAAAGGTTGAACGACATTGCTCTGGTAGGTTTTCTAAATGTGTCTCTGTACATGGCGTCCTCACAGCATCACCAGCTGAACTAAAACACACCATACTATGACAGACACCACTGCAGTGACAATATGAATCCCTCTCTGTTTATTTTACAATTTTTAAAAAACGCAAGGGTCACATTTTGAGCCTCAATACTACGATCACCTGGAGAGAGGATACTTTGAAAAACACCCATTTGAAAAACTGAACTTCCTGGGTTGCAACAGATTGTATTGTACTGATCTCCGAGTCCACAACAAGGCTACGACATATTCCTACGCATCAGAGGAGTCATCTTCAGCCACCTACAGTAGTTTGTATCAACCTTTACAAATCAAACAGATGAAACAAACATCACACAACACAGTGACTTCTGTTTGAAATCACAAGGAGGAGTATAAAAATCAGATTTTCATAGACAACCGCTCAGAGTTCGAAGCTTCTTACAGCAGCTGTGCAGATGCTAAACACTACCTTGTGAGCAAAAATAAATAAGAGCTTAAACATGTTTAATAGAAGAACAATGGATGGAGGAAAGACATGGGAGGAAATGTAAACCAGGTTATTGTGGAGCAGGTGTGTGATACTCCAAACGTGTTCAGAAAGTTCACTCGTGAGCTCATCCTCGTCTTGAAAGCCGTGGGCTGAGGACCAGAAAATTAAGTCTGAAACAAAGCTCCTTCTTTCTTCATCCAAGCGCCCGTGGCTTTAGACACGAAGGATCTCCAGGCAGTTGTTGTAGCAGATGGCGATCCAGTCCGGCTGCGTGGACGCCCACTGCACGTTGTTGATCTCCCCTTCAGCGGTGTAGGCCAAGATGGGATCCTCAATGGCCCGTGGCATCTGTTGGATGTCCCATATCAGAGCCTGGTGGTCGTCAGCTGAGGAAAGAAGACATTAAGAGGGACGTGTCAGACTGACAGAGCAGGGAAACGCTGCTGACTACAGATAAAGGAGGTTAAAGGAGGAGATAAACGATTCCATCTTCCCTTAGGATATTCTTGTTACTGAAGAATAAATTGGGATTACATAGACTCTTATGTAATTTGAAAAGAAATAGGCACCGCTGTTTTAAGGTCTGTGAGACAATAAGGATGGGAGAACAATTTATTTTCTGTAACGAGGCTCCTGGCAACCAAAAACAGGCTGACTCAAAATTCGGACTTGATTAGACGCATTTATTGTGACCTGCAGTGAACCTGTGTAATGCTGTTGCCACCCCACAATCAAAAAAACGTGCTTTTACCTGCAGTGCAGATGTGACATGAGGAGTGAGGGGCCCAGGCAATACCGTTGACGCAAGCACGATGGTTGTTAAGCCGAGCCACGGGAGTGCAAGGCACACGTACATCCAGGATGACCACCTATCAAAGAGAAATATTAATGTTAGAGACCTACAGGGGTGAAATACGCCAAGAGGCACCTGGTTACAATCCAGCCATTTTCATTAGCGTTTTAACATTTATGTACAAAATATTTCTCAAAGTCCTTTAAGAATTCATGAATTTCAAGCC
Organism: Spondyliosoma cantharus; assembly: GCA_900302685.1. Classification (NCBI taxonomy): domain Eukaryota; kingdom Metazoa; phylum Chordata; class Actinopteri; order Spariformes; family Sparidae; genus Spondyliosoma; species Spondyliosoma cantharus. The sequence continues at coordinate 106,291 of OMLP01013284.1, read as the reverse complement.
TCTTAACTTGCTGACAAAAATTGTAGATGGAAACACAGCTACTGAGAGGCCGAGAGAATTCACAGCAAACTGACCTCCATGCCGTCCATGGCCATTGTGGCCAAGTAGTTGGGGTCCTGCTTGTTCCAGCAAAGGCGGAGCAGCGGGTGGTGCTGGGGGTCTTCATAGATGATGGTGCTGTGCTCCAGGTGTCGGAGGTCAAACATGCGGACGGATCCATCTGCTCCCACAGAGGCAAACATATCTCTTCCACCTCCCGCGCGGCTGAATGCGATGTCATACACCTGTACAGACACACAAAGACATCGATCTATACGTTCTTCTGGGCTGTCAAAACAACCACATAGGGGTTCACTTTACAGTGCAGACACAGACCTCTTTGTCATGAGCGATCAGCTGGGTCTTCACATGTCCAGACACCAGGTTAACTCGTCCTAACACCTGACCAGTCTCCAACCCCCAGATGGTGCAGGTGGTGTCAATGCTGGAAGTGCCTGCAGACAGAACCCACTTGTTAATCAAAGAGCGACGGAGTCCAACTTCTATCCTCCTTAGGATTTATGATGTAGCGGATTTCTTACCAAGCAGATTGGGATCAACTTCATTCCAGTCAAAGGAGGTGAGGGGAGCACAGAAGTCTGAGTTCTTGTTGTTATTCAGCAAACATTCAAGGCGCGTTTCTGTGTCACTGACCTGTGGGACGAATGCAAAGGAAATTGATAGTGAGATGACGTCTTTTAAAGAAGCTCTATAGTCAAGTTGCTGTGATTGTTTCACAGCTGCCAGTTGGTGAAGCAAGCAAACTGATTACCAACTGCACTGTGTTTATACTACAGTTTAGTAGGATTGATAATGATGCTTTCTTCAGTCGGGGACTACTGAAGTTCACAAGCATTGTTATAATCAACAAATCACACAGAAAGGCAAAACAAACAATGTTTTATTCCATCTCTCAACACTCTCTGGCTTCCCCACCCTCCTTGAAGCAGTAAGCCCCAAGGCCCTCGATACCTAATAGGTCTGTGCAGTCAGTCAATCAGTCTTACAGTGTGATTAATTTCATCGTGATACAGCAAAAGAGTTGTGTTCACTTGATTGTATATTATGTGAAATATCTGAATTTTCATTTCGTGTTCTGTGAAAAATTTTGGTTGACACAATGCAACACATTTCCACACACATGCAAATGTGCACTCATATCCCAGTATGCCTAACTAAAATTGAGTAGTATACTTTTGTTGCAAGAACAAAAGAGATATGCCATCAAAATATTCTGATTTTTAGTATTTGTGAATAGCTTTGTGGAGATATTATAATATTTTAAGTGTAATATTTGATTATTTACCCAGATTTTGTTGAGTACAGTCAGTCCATCATTAGTTTTGAACCTTCCGTGGACGATGATTGACATAAAATATAAATATGTCAGCAGATTCATCCTGTCACATGAACATCCTTACCCTCCAAATGCGCAGGTAGTCCCCGCTGGTGGCCAGCAGGTCGGGGTACACCCCCTTCGTGTCCGGGATCCACATGATCTTGGTGGTGGGGTAAGGGTGGTCAAATGTGTTCCTGCAGACAAACTCTGAGCTCTCCTCCTCCAGACCCACCAGCTGGACCTGAACAGGAGCAGAAACATTACCTGTTATTACAAGACGAGCCAAAACACTGTTTCACTGTTACAGGGCAGCGAGGGGCAGAAATAGCATTAGCTATATACGGTGTTACTAAGGGACACTACTATTTATAGACAGTTTGGCTGAATATTTCCCTAGAAGCGGTTGCGACTTTGGCTTACAGGGGAATAAAAACAAAACAAACGCTCTAAGTGTGTGTCTTGTTGTTGCGCAGGATAGCTAGCATTAGCACTAGCTCGCTAACGTTACCATCTTTAGCAGTGCGTTAGCTGACCAATGGCCATTTCCACACTACGCACCTTGTTGTTGTATTCCTCCACAAAGCTCCCGAGAGCCAGCCGAAAGCGTTTGTCTGGACGGACGCTCCAGTTCATCGCGTACACCGTCCATGGCGCCTCGTATTTGTAGATTTCTTTTCTTTTGCCGTGAAGCGACATCCTCCCGGACTGCAGCTGTTGTCTGAGCAGCTAACACGCTAGCGTTAGCTAACTACGAAATAAGTAGTCCTGCCAGCAAAGTACTACAAGCTACCCGTCGCGTAAGAGCAAATATCCGCAGATGAGGTGAAAACAACCATTTAACTGAACAAATGTTGCTTGAGAGCAAGATTTCTCACCACTTCACTTAACAAAGAGTAGCATTGCTCGCTACGACGTAAAACTGTCAAGTGTAACGGAATGCCAATGATTTCCGGTTAGTGTTTTCAAAGTAAAAGCATCAATTGCACAGATCTAATTTTAGAAACTGATTTATATCAGGTATGGACTTATTAAACGTACATTCTTTAGACACGCAAATAGATAACTCGATAGAAATAACTAACTCAATTTAGAGAGCCATTCTTCTTGATTTTCTACCAAATCTCATCCTGTTGATGTGATTTTTTTTATTTTCACTTCTTTGACTGCTTTAATGCAGTGAATATACACCAAGAGTCTGACAGATATATTTCGAGATTGTGATTAATAAAATCGTATTTTCTACCATCACACTGTGTTCAGTTCGTGCTTTTTGTGGTATGTTACGAAAAAGAAGTGTGAAACCAACTCAGACAATATGATTGTAGTTTCAACATGAATACAGTGACAATACGTCACATTCATCACACCGAATTTGTGGATAAGTATCGGCCATAAACATACCTCTTCCAAACGCTTTTAATTTCTTTAACTAGAGTTGTCTTTGTCGGTGGAGTAAATTAATGTATAATCACGCATTCTAAATTCAGTGCGTAACTAGTTATGATAGTTTGAGTTTTATTTTTGATCGTCTACACCGGAAGTATGACTATCTTATCATGTCTGACTTGACAAATTGACTGTAGTTACCCACTGTGGCCACGAGAGGGCAGCGAAACTGTTTGATTGTGCAAATAATCGTTAAAGGAAGATTTTTTTTTTTTTCAAAGTTTTTACTTAGATGTTCAACTAATATAGGCCATAAACCCATTTAACAATAAAACGTAAGTAAAACAAAAAAAAACAAAGAAATAAATAACATTAAACTGACAGGCGGCTGGTAGAAAACGTGATAGCAGAAGCTGAGGAGAGCTGTTGCCGGTGACGTCAGTAGAAGTGCGTTTAAAATCACGCGCATTTCTGCCCTCTAGTGGCCGCAGTCAGTAACTACAATTCTGTAATCATCAAGTTAGACATTTTGGGATATATACCGTAATTAAACTTCCGGTCGAATAATTAAAAATAAATGTACAAACTATCTGATGTAGTTACGTACTGCGCCCACAGGAGGGCAGTGTACATTCACGATTATACATTTCCTTTCTTAGCGCGAGGTAATCAAAACATTATCATCCTGTCTTGTCCACAGAATGTAGCACAAGGTTTAGAAGAATACACAGAATACAACTTTAATTAATTTACTTTCATTTAATCTACTTCAGTTATTAAACATATAGAGTAAATTTAAGCTGAATACATAATATTCTAGATTCAAGATATTTATTGTCACTTTTTTTTCACATTTTTTAGCTACCTTTTTTGCTCCTTCATGTTTCCATTCCACTACATTTTGGATCTAGAATACTTTCTACTCTAATTTTACATGTATTTGATAAATGTACTTAGTTACTTCTGGCTTGGGCAATCGGTGGATCACGTTACCCCAGTACTACAAATGTCAAGGCAGACATAACATTACAAATCGCAAACACTTCCGGTGATAACATTCAAAATAAAGCTCTCAAATATACGCGAAGTGATGGTGACTTGACTGAGGGAGGCCGATACATCCTGCCGAGAATGCTTTTGCTTTGAAAGGTAGCTCCTGTGTCGTGTAGTTTTCTGCTTTAGGCGTAACATTTCAACAAGGACAGTTCAGGCTACTTTAGCTCAACCAGCGTGTCGTTTATTGTCACAGTAATTCTCCCGGTAAGTTTTTATTATCTTTATTCAGTCGATTTGTTTAATTAAGACGCACTTCCTGAGTTGTGTTTCCCGTCAGAAACGTAGCTTTCCCTTCAGGATCAGCCGGGTGCCATGCTAGTTAGCCACCTTTAGCATGCTAATGCCAGATTTGCTAACTGCCAATGATAAAGTGAGTGAGTGTTGGGGGGGGGATGGGTCTGGGACGGTGATATGATTACAGTTTGTGGTTTAATCCCGCATATTGCCATCAGGTGGACACACAGTGTTAGTTTGAGTTACTGAAAAGGAGAAAGTCACACAGCCTGTTATTTTAGCCTGTTAGCAGGCGTGCCTCACAGGTTGGCTAAAGTTAGTGGTGCTAGCCACAGCTTTCTGCTAGATTATTCACCGGGTTCAGCCACATATGGTGAAGCTCGGTAACTTTGACTGAGCCCGAGCCCGAGCCCTTAGATTGGCTTACTTGATGCCACACTATGATTAAATCCTGATTATACTGTAGCTTTAGCCCTTTTATTCGCAATGCTAGCCCTGGGAATTGGCTGATTTAGCAGCGTAGTACACCACATAAAACAGCGTTTCACAATGCTGTCACACCAGAATTCCTCTTTCCTCATTAGTCATTGTTTTCTAGTTAGTCTCGCTCCTAGGGGATTTACTTCCCCAAGTGTGTGTGTGTGTGTGTGTGTGTGTGTGGTTTGGTTACTACAGTGTTGATCAGTTTAACGTGGGCTCTGTCACAGTTCACATTTTTTGCCAGAGGCCCAGCCCCAACCGTCAAACACCTCACTGTGGGTTCGCATGTCAAACTTCTTGAAGTAATAAATTCCTTGAAGTCATTAATTGCTGCAGGTTGACGCTATCAATACCTAGTCATGGACTTGTTCAATTAAATTCTTCCAAGTCATCTACACTATAATGTTAAGGCAACTCTCAGGCCTCATTTTATATCAGCTAATACACGGCCAACCTGCACTTGCAAGTTGCAACCTGTCATACTGAACTTCTTGTTTTTGGACTGGTGTGTAAGATTTTTCCTTCCTGTTTAGTACTTGTATGGGCCGATCAAACCTCTCTAAGTTAAATTGACATTTTAGGGCATTTAGCAGGTGCTTTTTTTCCAAAGCGACTTGCAGTAAGTCATACATGCGCTCATACACTGATGCCAGTGGCTGTCATGCAAGGTGCTAACCACCACATCAGGAGCAGTTTGGGGTTCGGTATCTTGCCCAAAGGACACTTCGACATGCAGAGCTAGGGAATCGAACCAGCAACCTTCCAATTACAAGATGCTGGCTCTACACCTGAGCCACAACCCGAACCCCCTTATTTACATGTGTCCATGTTTGTTGCATCAACACTCTTTCACTCCACCTCTCCACCTTGCTGCAGGTCCCACCATGCGAAGTGCGCGTTTCCTCTTGATACCTGTACTGCTGTTCCTCCTGGCCTTTCCCGTCGCCAGGGGGCGTTACAATGATGATTTTGATGATGGCGAAGACCTCGCAGACTTTGACGACAATGACTTCGCTGAGTTTGAGGACATGAACGATGATCAAGCAGTCGAGGCAGAAACTGCCCCCCCGCCTCGTGCCTCACAGTCCTCACAGCCTGAAGAGGATGAAGATGAAGATGAAGCCACGGTGGAGCTGGAGGACAACCAGGATGGTTTTGAGGACTCGGAGACACAGGTACGCTGCCTTGTATTACTGCATACAGCTTTGAGTTTCCAAAATAAATCATTTGATTGCCTTTTCTTTTTATTTACACAGAATGTTGAAGTAAGAAAATTCAACTTTGTGTCTCTCTAGGATCAAGACATCTACAAATATGACCAGGAGGAATTTGAGGGGATGGGAGACATGGAGAAGACTAGCCACTCCATGAAGGACCTCATAATCCACAAAGTAAGCCGGCTTATTGCTGAAATCTTCTCTCGTGTTGTCCTCTGCTGATTGTGATCTGCCTTGGCTCTCATAGTGCTCACATATTCTTTCCTGTAAATGCATTTAAGTTTGGGCCACTCCGCACAAAACGGTTTCATTAATGTTGTTTGTGTTGTCATTGTCAAGAAAATGCAATGTCACAGCTGTAGGAGGCCAGTGCAAAGAAAAGTTAGAGCAGTAGAAACGCAGATTGCACCACTGTTTTGTAGCTGCAGTTTGATTTAGATAGTCAACTGGAATACAGGCTGTTTACATAAACAGATTTCATGAATTTCATGGTTACTGATTAGAACTAGGTCAATTAATTGGCTGATCTGATATGTCTGCCGATGTCCACCTGTAGCATATATTAGTATCAGTCTACATTTTGACCGTCCTGCAACAAAAAGTTGCAGTACAGCAATGTCAAACTAGGTTTGAGTTAATTTATGAATAGAGTAATCATTAAAGATTGTCCAATAGAGAGCTCTGATAAGTAGATTATTTTTCTTACTTTAAAATGTCGAAATCAGTATTATTTTTAGTCATAATTTATTGAAAGACACATGATGCATCTGTTTGTTGTTGGCCAGTATTTCACTATCTTTTTTTAACCTCCCAAATATCAATATTGTTAATGGCCTAATAAATCCAGTACTGGTCGAGCTATAATACTGACGACTGCTTGCTGCTTCTCTGCAGGTTCCTGCACATCTGCAGAACAGCTGGGAGAGTTACTACATGGAGATCCTGATGGTGACTGGCCTGTTGGCCTATATCATGAACTACATCATCGGCAAGAACAAGAACAGTCGGCTGGCTCAGTCCTGGTTCAGCTCACATAGAGAACTTCTAGAGAGCAACTTTGCACTAGTGGGTGAGTGCTTCCACTGCCGAGATGTTTCCGGTGTTCAACGGCACTGTTTTTCAATGAAAAATACTACATGTGCTTGGTGACACTCATTATGAAGCAGATCTTGTGTTAATTGTCAACAATTTGTTTTTATAGGTGATGATGGAACAAGTAAAGAAGCAGTGAGCACTGGGAAGCTGAATCAGGAAAATGAGCACATCTACAACCTGTGGTGCTCCGGACGTGTGTGCTGTGAAGGAATGTTGATCCAGCTCAAGGTTTGGGCAACTCGTTGTATGTATGCTGTTGTGTTTTTCACTGTATTGTGTTTAATAAACACTTAATGTAATGCTCTGTGTGGTCTGTTCCAGTTTCTGAAGAGGCAGGACCTGCTTAACGTTCTGGCCAGGATGATGAGGCCCGCCTGTGATCAAGTGGTGCGTATCCGTCAAATAGACACAGATACACTGGACTTAAACTTATCTCAGTCACAATCATTGTCTTACCAACATTGTCTGTTTGTAGCAAATCAAAGTGACTCTTAATGAAGAGGACATGGACACTTTTGTGTTTGCTATTGGCACCAAGAAAGCGATGGCCAGGCTTCAGAAGGAGATGCAGGACTTGGTAAATATCAATTATGCAGTTTTTTTTAGTGCTTGTTCTTGCTGTTAGAGTGTTACCCACAGACATATATCTCTCTTTCTACTTACTACTCCTTTTTTTAAAAATCTTTTTTCCATAGAGTGAGTTCTGTGGTGACAAGCCTAAGTCTGGGGCCAAGTACGGGCTCCCAGACTCCCTGGCTATTCTAAGTGAAATGGGCGAGGTCACAGATGGAGTGATGGACAACAAGGTATCTATCATCATCATCTCATTACAGTATCACTATTTAATAAAAGGCACTACAGAGGCTAAGAATACCAAAACAGCATTTTTGATTTGGCAGACAACATCCCCCTCTCTTTAAATACAGCACTCTCATGTGTCTACATCTATTTTTGGTGTTTTTAGATGGCGCATTATGTCACCAACCATGCTGACAAGATTGAGTCCATCCATTTTTCGGACCAATTTTCTGGTCCAAAAGTTATGCAAGAGTGAGTATATATTTAATCTTTTTAATCCCTCACATGCGAGTTATAAATGCGGTACTAAAACCTCTTGTTTGTTTTGTTTTTATAGGGAGGGTCAGCCTTTAAAGCTGCCTGAGACCAAGAAGACGCTGCTGTTTACATTTAATGGTGAAAAACTTGTCCTTACCTCAATCGGAACAAATCTTGCCCCCCTAAATTTTATTTTACTAATGTGTTAAATGTTCACCGATTGTTTTGTGTGTGTTTGTGCATGTAGTGCCTGGCATGGGCAACACCTCTCCCAAAGACATGGACTCTCTCCTCCCTCTCATGAACATGGTGATCTACAGCATCGATAAAGTCAAGAAACTCCGTCTCAACAGAGAGGTGAGGGGGATTCTCTGGTGTCACATCCAAATGACCACTCACTCACCATTTTGGTCTTTGAAATGAGAGCTTAAAGTGCAGCTATGAGTCCATTTTCTCCTCGTTGTATATTAGGGCAAACAGAAAGCTGACAGAAACCGTGCCCGCGTGGAGGAGAACTTCCTCAAGCAGACTCACGCTCAGCGTCAGGAGGCAGCTCAGACACGTCGTGAGGAGAAGAAGAGAGCCGAGAAGGAGAGGATCATGAATGAGGAGGACCCTGAGAGACAACGTCGTCTGGAGGTCTGAAATCTGAAATGCCTCTCACGAAGCCCACTAAATGATATTTGAATGAATAGTTTAGAAAATCTGCTCACTCTCTTTCTAACGGAGAGTTATCGGAGAGGATTTATAACTCCAGACCTGCAAAAATGAATTGATTAGTTGCTACTATTCAATTTCTTTACTTCTCCATGACGGTAAACTGAATATGTATGGGTTGTGAACAAAACAAAATGTTGGAGGATGACATATTACAGCTCCCAGCTGATATGTCTTGTTAACCGAGCTTGAGACATGAGTCCTATAAATCTTCTCTAACACTCAGGAAGCTCACTGGCATATCTTCTATTTTATTGATCTATTCTATCAACAGAAAAGCTCACAAGTAAAAATGGAGTTCTCATATTCCCTGTTTAATGTATATATCTATTATCATCTTTTTCAGGAAGCTGCCCAGCGACGTGAGCAGAAGAAGATCGAGAAGAAGCAGATGAAGATGAAGCAGATCAAAGTGAAAGCCATGTGAATGACCAACCACAGGGATCCTGATACAAGCACACCAGAAAGCAGTGCTCAGCTCAGACAGTTCTCTCCAGCTTCTCCCACCACAGTCCGCAGCACTGGCTCACAGTCGCTCCAGCTCTAAACAGACGTCCCGTGCCTCCGGGTGTGTCAAGCTTAGCTGTCTCTGTCACCACCTGCTCCATTTGGCGTGGCTAAACCTCGTTGACTGAGAGTGAACTGTCCGTGTCAAGTGAGAGGGACTTTTTCACCGTCAAATCCGTCACCACAAAAAATGCAAAGATGTTTTTGTTTCTTTCTCTGTTAAACTATCTTTACAAAATGATCAAAGCTCTGTTTGAAATCTGTGCAGCTCAGTGAGCTTCTTTTTTTTTTTTTTTTTAAACTTCATCTGCTGGGAAGGAATACACTATCTGGTGGTATTGAGCCACATTTTTAAATGAATGAAATAATTGCTGCGTTTTCATTGCAAATGTTTTCACATTAATATAATATGAACAAGGAAATTTTTAATTTATATCTGCTATGAAATTGATTTCTTGCAGGCTGTTTCTAATGAATATCTGAGCAAACATAATAAAATGCACTGGAGTCTGTTGGAAAACTGTTTCAGTTGTTTTGTTTTTAATTATAAATCTCAAGTAACTGGTTTAATTTTCAAGGCAGTTGATGGTGACCAATGATAAAAGCAACATAGTTGTGTATGACATAAAACCTGATTCATAGACCTCTTGGTAGAAGCAGTTAAAAGAGTGAGGGTCTGTAAACGGGGACCAGAATGGGTGACGCCTAATGCTAAATTTAACTTTTAGGCGGCGTCAGCAGTCCCTGAACAAGATTTGGTTACATCAGTGTGGTTGACGAGCTAAAATTGATGCAATGACTGTGTATCTGAATGCAAGTATGGATATACCTACAATATCTCTTGGGTAATATTCTGACTTCTTTTGTCCACAGAATCTGAAAATATAATGCAGTCATGCATGCAAAACCATAAATATAGTGACAGCTCAACAATAATGCAGGTATACTGAGTGGGATAATGTTTAAATTCCTCAGAACGATGGCATCCTAAGCTTTGTAGTATGGAGGCCTGACATTGCAGATGACTCACTTTGGTATACTTCCATAAATCTGGATTTTGCAGACAGTTTGACCAGCATGTCATTGGATTTGTCTTTATTCTATGTGCTTGATTTATTGCATCATCTTCCCCACGTTATCCATATCTGGTGTATGTACTTCATTCAGTTTCCCAATGGGGTTCACTCTGGTTGTTTTTTTATTTAAGTAAATAATATAACAAGGGCAAAGAGGAAAAATGCTGAGTTTCTATAACCCATTAGTCAATTTAATGGGAAAATCCAGTTTTGTGACATTTTTTGTTATTTTCTGAAAGGTCCATTCTGTACCATTCAAATCTGCATATCTAAGCACAAAAGGAAATTAATCTCTCCAGCACTACATTATCACTGTTTATTAATTAATGGTGTATAGTGTAGGCCATTTGACTGATGGCAAACATTGAAACACTGCCTCTAGAGATGTTTATTTTGGGTCAGCTCTGACCCTAAGAGACATACTTATGAAGCAGAGGAATGAAGGGACATTCACTCAATTATTGAACTTGAGTTCAGTTTTGAGGATGAACTTTACTCAAGTATTGTTTTAGCCGCTGGAGTTACACATTGTTAAAGTACTTCAGATCTAATATACAAAACCTAAGTTCAGTTTATAAAATAGGATAACTTGTTATGGTTCATGCTACTTACATATAAGGTACAAGGTAAATGTATTGTAAGTCCTTGAGTCCTCTTAGATCTGCTACATTTATTTTACATGTTTGTACATCAGTTATAGTAACCCAATAAGAAAATAGAAATAAGTAGATAAACAAATAAACACATTCAG